>BMAO01033070.1:0-208788 GCA_019973975.1 Trichonephila clavata
TTCTAAATGTAATTCCTTTTTTGCCAGGAATAAGCCATTCTTTTAAATTATTGTCATGTTGAGTTCTTAGTGGGAGACCATCATCATTGATTGAATACTATTGGATGCCAAAATTTTTGCAGCGATTTCAAAACCACTTCTAAAAGATGTTTAATGTGTAGTGTACTGATAGCAAATTAGTTCCTGTATATATTGTTCCAATGTGTGGTATTTTTTTAACTGTTGTTTTTATAAATGTGAAATTCAGGTAGAAGTGCTATATTTATAAAAATTGCATTTTTTAAATCTTTTATCTTGTTTCTAAATTATGAATGCTTTATTTTTAAGTTGCACTAATTTCATTTCTGCTTGTTAGTACAAATCTTGATTTTTAATGTTTCCACTCATAATTTGTTTTAAATTTTGATATAGCTCTGAATTTTTTTTTATACATATTTTATGGATAAAATTAATCTATGAATTTCATACATTTTGCACTTTCTGCCAAAGACCATTGGTTTCACATTGTAGCTTTGTCATTATGTTCTAAATACTCATACAGGCATAGCATATCACTACATGTGTTATGCTAAATTTTGTAGATAGTCATTTCGAAAACTATATAATTATGAACAACCTTTGTAAAAATTTTACTCTAATCAGAACTTTCAAAATTCCTTTCAGAACCAGCTATCTATAAATTCTGCAGTAAATAATTTAGATGACTCGCATATCCTAACATGTAATTTATTTGGAACAACACTGTTTGAAAGGCATTTTCACTCGCATTTTGTAACTCAAAGACATGATTTGATAAAAAAATTAAAAAGTTGTTTATTTATGTACTTTTACACACTTTCCTATATTTTCAATGTATATTACACTAAAACATAATCTGTTCTGCACAAATAAGGATGGAGTTGACTATAATATGGATTAGATAGTGTTTATAAAAAAAAAAATTTCACTTATATTCTTGTTTATTTTTTATGTATGTGTACAATTTCCAGAATAAATATTTCAGCAATATGATTTTGGTTTGTTTTATTTTTCTTGTTAACAGTGAATAATTGAAAAAAGTTATTGAAAATAAAATTCTGTACAGCAAGTAAAATTGCTAAATTATGATTCTATTGGTCCTTATGATGTTATTTTTTCTTCTGAATGGGTGCTGAAAACTTCTCTAAAAGCTCTTTCCATTAGGTTAAAAACTAAATGTGTTTTGTTAATGCAAAAATGTACTGTTAGAGTTGTTTTTACATTCTTCTAAGGACTAAAATTTTTAAGTATTTTAATTAAAAAAAACATTAACTTAAAAACTATTATATTTGTTTTCTTTGGTGATAGGAAAGTGTAAAATCAGTTGCTTTAACAAAAAACGAGCTTAGTTTGTAATATAGCAATGCATTTTCTTTATTTCCATATGGATAGGTTTCTATTTAAACAAAACAATTGATATAAAGAGTACTTACACACCTAGGCCTAATGAGTGTTACTTTAGTCAAAAGGTTTTTTTCTTCAGGTTACATAATATGTAAAAAGGCTATTTCTTTCTGGCATTGTTTTGAAATTTTTACTTAGAAAAATCTGTTATTTATCATAATGTTTCCTAGATATTTCTGATAACTTATTATTGAAGGGCTGAATTTTTTTAAATAAAAGTTAATTTTCTGCTTGTATATGATTTTTAGGAAACAATATAATGCTTCTAGAGAAACATAAATATAAATAATGAATCAAATTGCTTCTGGAACTAGTTCAAAATGCATACACATTTGTTAAACGATAACATCGCATTTATTTTTGCAGTTTTCAAAGATTTATATTTGCGGTATAAGTTCGAAGACATGCAGTTTGTGATCAAATAATAGTTGCATTTTTTTTTTCGAAAAGTAATATTTTTGTTGATACTTGCGTATTGTCGCCACCGTATTGGCGACATTATATAAAACGAAGTACATGGTTGCTAATTCAGCGCGTAGGACACATGCGAAATCGTTACTGCCAGTTTGGCGAGTTATCTTTAACTTAGGCACTTTCGCGATAATATGCGAGTACCTTTTTGTTACACACAATAAATGTAAAATGAATTTTGATTTCGAAGTTAAGTGTAAAAATTTCATGAAATGAAAATAAAATAATACGTAAGATGTAGAAAGTGAAAATTTACAACTCAGGTATCACATTTTTAAATCCCTTAAGATTTGGGTTAATAAATATTTTTCTGTTAAAAATTCATATTAGATACAACAGTACCGAAAATAAATGCTATACATACTCATTTTATTGTTTTAACTCATATTTGATACATTAACAGATTCAAATATGAGTGCATTATATACTCATATCGATCTTTCATTCTCAAAAATTTGATCCCGTAACAGGTTCAAAAATGAGAATGTACTTGTGTCTCAATATGAGAATATGCGATTCTCAGATTTGAGTAAGCGTGCATTGGAGCTATTTTGAGAATGTGAAGTATTTAAAAGTGAGCTGTTTTCTCTCAGTTTTGAAAATCGTATCTCGCAGTGTAGAGTAAAATCTCTGCAAATGTTGTTCATAATTATATAGTTTTCTCTAAACAACTATCAACAAATTTTAGCATAACATACGTAGTGTTGTGCTACCCCCATAAGACTGTTTTGAATATGACGACAAAGACTACGATGTGAATCAAATGGTCTTTGGCAGAAAACGCACAATGTATGAAATTTGTAGAATATTTATCCACATAAAAAATATAAAAAGAGCAAATTTCATAACTATGTGCAAAATTTAAAATAAATTTTGAATGGAAATATTAAAAATGATATTAGTACACTTACAAGTAGATATGAAATCTTACAAGTAGATATGAAATTAATGCAAATTAAAAATAAAGCATTCATAATTTAGAAACAAGGTAAATGTTTTAAAAAATACTATTTTCTAACTAGTACACATGAAGACATATCTTGCTGAGTGAAAGAGTATTAACGTCACACTGTTCAGCTACACAAGGGCTTTTGGTGATGAACCTCGTAATCTTGAACCATGGTCAAGTGACGAGGACGACACCTGTGCTGGCACCCTTCCACTCCTATCTACCACAACAGCAGGAGAATGTTAACGTGCACGCTCCCCCTACACGGCCGGGCGGGTCTTCAGCGGCACTAGGCTCGAACTCATGACATGCCACACACAACCACGAGTCCGTTACCTTGGCCACCATGTCTTGCTGATGTTCCCATTTATAAAAACTACTGTTCAAAAAATACCCACATAGGAACAATATATATATAGGGGAGCTAATTTTTTTTATTAAGTACACTACTCGCCAAACGTCTTTTAGGCGTGGTTTTGAAATCGCTGCAAATAAGATTTTGGCATTCAATAGTTTCAATCTAAGATAGTGGTCTCACATTAAGAACTCAAGATGGAAATAATTTAAAAGAATAACTTGTTTCTGAAAAAAGAGAAAATACATAAATTTTAAAGGAAGCAAAAAAAAAAAAAAAATAAATAAATAAATAAATAAATATTATAATTGTAGAAAACCAGTTAGAAAATAGGATTTAAAGAAATAGAACACGAGGATTTAGGATTGCCTGGGAAAGAAAGAGAAAAAAAATGGAAATTGAAATGTTTGAAAAAAAGAAAAATAATAACTGTTAAAAACTAAAAAAATTTCAAACCAAAAAAATAAATTACTATCATAGTACAAAAAGATTAACGGTAAAATGTTATTAATCTGAATTTTTTTTTATCCAATGGGCTGCGGATTGGTATTTTTACCAATGCAGACCTAGTACATCCCCAAGAGCTGGTATCACTCTTTAGTGGGGCAGCGTACAGGCGGATACCAATCGCCGCAGGTAATTTTGACGCCCAGTTCCCTCCAAAGAAGGAAGCACCTGAGCTCTGACGAGGCGAACTTGTACCAGGTTTTAATTTTGCCGAGAGCGCCCAAGCCAAACAGACACTCTAGGTTTTTTTACATGCCGTATAATCATACGACATGGCCGCTGTCGACTTTCTGCATCACGAAAATCCACCGCCATGGGACGGGGTCGAACCCGTGCAGAAGGCCAGCGACAAACCAACCACGCCACCCAGCCGGCATGAATATCTGAAATGCATTATAAATATATTCGAGGGATATCAATATATATGTTGAAAATAACTGGTATAATTTTCAAAATATCCAAAAATTCCAAGTTTTGTTTGTGAATTTTATTGACGAAAGAACGCTTAAAAATGCCGTAATTCAAAATAAAATTGAAGCAAAATTACAATTTGCTGCCACTGAAAAAAGAATTATTTATGATAGATTTACCATCATGGCCATGCAAATTTGCATCGTAATACCTTCAATAAAACATACAGCCGTCACATTATTTAACCTGTCTGTCATTTTGCAGCCATGCTTATCTTATTTCATGATGGCCAAAATAAGCAAAATCTCAATCAAGAATAAGAAATTAAAAAAATATATATTATTAGAAAACAAAGACAGAAAGTGCGAATTCGGTAACTCTTTTAGTCCATAAAAATTGAAAGCAGAGCTCTGATATTCTTTTAAGAAAAGATCCTAGTACTCACCAATAATATTTGAACTATCCATTTATGAATAAATGACAGAAGACTAAAAAACTGCAATCTAGACAACGGGAAGCATGGAAATGTTCAAGTTTGTGAAACAAATCTACTTAAAACCATCTGAAATTAATAAGGATACTTCCATAAATATAAATCAATAAAGAATTAATTTTAATATACTATAATAATAATATCAAACACAATGTACATAATAAATAATAATAAAATAAAATTACAAATGAGAATAAAATGAGAAAATATATATTAATAAAAAATGATGGATGTCAACCACAGAACCAAGTTTAAAAATATTGGTAACCATATTGTAATGTTATCGCCCAACTTTGTAATTGTCAACAACAACAACACTTGGAACGCAGTATACCGATATCAAATTAGAACATTAATTTCAATACTCAAAAATTAAAAACGACAAGTCTTCTTTCCCCTCCAATCTGAAAGTGAAAAAAAGTAATTTAAGGATGATTTTTACTACCTATCTTGTTTTTCTGCTTTTTTAATTCCATGCGAAAAAATTGATATTAAGCCAACAAGTATAATTTATAATTGTGATAATTTTCTTTGAAATACAAGTCTCTCACCTTTTTCCCACTGAAGCAATCGAGTGCCAGCTTTGGAATTAGATTTCTACGTCTCCTTATCTAAAAAGAAGAAACTTTCTTCATCTATGCTTTCATCTTTCAAAAAAAAAAAAATTATGTCAATAATAATGTACTCCTGCTACAGTAGGAATAAAAACACCCAAAAATCTTTGTCAATCTGAAAAAAATGCAAAATCTATGATTTGAAAAAGAATTCCTTGTTTTATTACCATGGTGCTTCTTTTATGTCATATTCCTTGTGTTTTTCCACTCATGTACCACATACTTGCATACGGGAGTTTTCGCACCAAAGCTGTATTCGTTTTTGGTACTTGCATAGTATCGCAACCGTGCTTGCGAGATTTTATGAAACGAGGTACATGGTTGCCACTTTATCATGTACAACACACGGAAAATCGGGGTTTCCAACCTGGTGAATAATCTTGAACGTTGGCATTGTTGCGATAATATGCAAGTACCTAAATTTTCACTACCTTCCTTTAATAAATAAAAACGTGAAATATATTTAATAGGGTTAAATATCAAGAACCAGATATATTTATTTATTTTATTTATTTTGGGATATTGAGCAACAAAGGATATCCAAATAATTCAATCATGCAAATAAACAAAACACTATGGTCACGTTAACGGTGTATTATAAACTAGAAGGTCAATAGGATGTGAATTAAAACTTACTTTGATTGGGCTTGTCTCTTTATTATAAAAAATATCAATCCAATAAGATTTTTTAGAAATATCATAATTGTTTTCAATCAAAACAAATCATTATGGTCATGAAAGTATAGCTTCTTTGCACTATATTATAAGATAAATCTGTACTAACATATTATGACAACAATTGTCAAAGTTCAAGATAACTCGCCAAGTTGGCAATACCAATTACGCGTGTGTTGTGTGTGTTGAATTGGCAATCACATGTGCTTCGTTTCATATAATGTCACCAAAAGGTTGTGATAATATGTAAGTATATAATGATCAATCTAATTTAAGCAATGAAGATCAATTATTAATAAGATAAAAGTTACTTTTAAATATATATATACATATAATATTAGTAGTTAAGTAGATTTTTCATTTTTATACGCAATGTATAAAGTCGAAAAGTAAAAAATATTCTTGAAATGGAGTACGTTTAAATTTTACTAATTTAGCTCATTCTGTTATTTATGTTCAGTTAATTTCGATTCTTTCAATATTCGAAACAGAAAGTGAAAGGAATTATAAAATAAGAGTGTATTGAAATTGTTGAAACTCTCAAATAATTTCATTATGAGAATTTTTAAGATACTTTCCATAATTAATAATCTAAGAAAGTAAATTTAAAATTTAGAAGAAATTAGTCTCCTAAAAAGATTAATAACAAAAACTTATTTTGTAAACTTGTATTTTTCAAGATATGCAAGCCATTTTAAAGTACAAAACTATTCCAAACTAGCAAAAGAACGCTTCAGTTATTATTTGTCTATAAATAAGTTCTTTGGGGGCAAAAATATATTGCACGAAGAAATAAATTAATTTTTGTGGTTTTGAAAAGGTAGTAAAATTTAAATAAATCCTAAATCTTATTGGTATTGATTTGGATAAAGTGGGTTGTCTAAAGTTGTATTTATTCCAACATTCAAGACACCTTCTACTCTAATAGTGTTTATTGAAAAAAAACTTAATACCATGTTCAGTCAATTGGGAAAACCATATTGCATATTGAAACATGTTAATGCTAAAGCACATCTACGGCAAAATAATAGTTTTATTAATATAACATAATGAATTGATGGAATATTTAATTTTATTTATATTGTGGTTGACCATCTTTCAAAGCAGAATTTAAAATTTGGTTTTAGTATATGTGTCATGCCATAAAGTTTTTCAATTTTGATTGTAATTCATTACGTTCTGTTGTACTAGCCTCTGTCATAATATTTTGGGGATTTTCTCAGTTGCAGGGTGGGTTTTATAAGAAAGTTGCTTAAAGTTGAGTTTAGATTTTACCTGAATAAATCAAACAATATGACTTACGAATCAAGTAAATTGTATTAAATTTTTAACATTGTCTTTTTTAAATAATCTGCCAAAATAAAGTAAACATTTATCACATTTACCACATTGCTAAATTGGCCGTCAATCATATAGAGAGTGTACTGAATAATTTTACCACAAATTAAACTTATTTTATACTAGACGTTACCCACCCGCTTCGCTTGGTTTTTCATAATGTTTTATAAATATACATTGTTTATATTTATGTATATAGATAAATTATTGATATCTAAGTCCTAGCATTAAGAATTCAATTGTATTGAAAAATATACTTATACCTGTAACTGTCGCCTCTTGACAATAAAAAAAAAAGGCCAGAACTAATTTAATTTGTATTTTCTAAAAATCTCTAAAATTGTGTGTGTGTGAAGCAAAGAAAGATGTTTACACTTTCATAAAAAATATAACCAAGTGGATTCCCGCAAATAAACATGCAAGCTAAATTTCAAATATAAATCTAACAGAAAAAAAACCTAAATTTTTACCATCAATACCCCGTAATCCCGTTGAGAGTCGTTTTCCAAATTAACCGTTCTTAGCGGATTTCAATTCAACAAAAGAAAAATGCAAACCAAATTTCGTTATTATAGTCCTTGTAGTTCGAAAAAAAGGAATTTTTTTGTCAGTACGCTCCAGTAACCCCTTGCTCCCACCAGGAGTTGATTTCCGTAAAATACACCCTTAGCGGATCCCTATTCAACAAAAGAAACATGCTTAAGAAATTTCAAGTATGTGGGTCTAACAATTCAAAAACAGGAATTTTTTTTCTATAATTCCTTGTGACCCCTCTCAACCCTCCTTGCGGGTCGATTTTCGATTTACTCTTTGTTAGAGGAACTCTATTCCATGAAAGGAACATGCCTATACCAATTTTCAAGCAGGTAGATCTAATAGTTTAAAAACGGAAATATTTATCGATTACGCCCTTTAATCTCCCGAAATGAAACTTGGTGGTTGATATTCGCGAAACCCATTTTGTAGCAGTTCTCTACTCTACGAAAGAAATCTGCTTACCAAATTTTAAGACTGTACGTCTAATAGTTTAAAAATGGGGATAATTATCTATATCCCTTGAGACCCCGAAACGCCTCTTGGGGGTCTGTTTCCCAAAACCCCTTTTATAGGGGAACTGTACTCTATGAAAGGAATCTGCTTAGCAAAATTTGAAGACTGTGCGTCTAGTAAATTAAAAAAGGAAAATATCTATAACGCCCCTTGAGCCCTCGCAACGCCAGCTAGAGGTCGATTTTCATAAAAGACATAACATAGAGGATCTTTAATTCATGAAAGGATTCTGATTAACAACAAATTCCAAGACTGTACGTACAGTAGTTTAAAAATGGAAATAATTATCTATAACGCCTCTTAAGCCCCAACGTAACTTGGGGGCCGATTTTCACGAAACGCATTTTGTAGCTTATCTTTATCCTATGAGAGGAATCTGCTTACCAAGTTTCAAGAGTGTGCGTCTAATAGTTTAAAAATCGGAATAATTATTTATACCTCCCCTTAACCCCCCTCCGCAACACCTCTTTGGGTCAATTTCCCCCAAACCCATTTTGTAATGGATATTTACTCCATGAAAGAAACATGCTTACCAATTTTCAAGCAGTAGGTCAAGTAGTTTAAAAACGAAAATATTTATCTATTACACCACTTAATCCCCCGCAAGGCCACTTGGGGGGCTATTTTCCCAAAACCCATCTTTTAGCTGATTTCTACTCAATGAAAGGAATCTATTTATCTATCTAAAGGAATCTATTAGACTGTGCGTCTAATAGTTTAAAAATGGAAATAATTATCTGTAACAATCCCCAAGCCCCCGCAAAGCCCATTGGGGTCGTTTTTTCACCAAACTCATTTTGTAGCGGATCTCTACCTCTATGAAAGGAATTTGCTTACCCAATTTCAAGATTGTACGTCGAGTTTAAAAATGGAAACAATTATTTATAACGCCCCTTAACCCCAGTAACGCCCAATGTGGTTCGAATTTCACAAAAAAAATCCATTCTTAGCGGATCTTTACTCCATAAAAGGAACATGTCTACCAAATTTCAAGTCTGTAGGTTGAATAGTTCCGGAGATATCGTGATTAGTCAGTCAGTGAGTCGCTTTTCTTCTTTATACACACTCATGTCTATAAATTAAGACTAATTCAGAATCACACAGAAATTGAACTATAAAAAAAAAATTTCACCTGTAGAATTATCACACACATCTTGAAGAAGAATATGCAAATTACAGGAAACCACCAGATGGTGCGGATAGTACGTCATAATGACGAGAGTGTAGGAGAAGGGTATATAAGGAATGGTGGCAAAGAAGTAAAAATGTTCACAAGCGCTTTAAAAGCCTTTCAGTGCAATAACCGCATAGTGATTGGATGATTTTTTACGTGGTAGAATTATCGGACGACTGGAATGTGGACGTACCTAACTGGAAGTATCCGAGGAACTTGGAATCACCCCAGGCTTTGGCAACGATTCCAAGATGATGGTAATGTGAGTAGATGTTACAGCACAGGTCGCCCCCGAGTTACAACGTCGAATGAGGACTGGTATTTGGCAGTTACTGCCAAAAGAAACAGACGGAGCACAGCATCAGACCTGTCTCGTCAGCTCTCTTCAGCTACCGGTACGACAGTTTCAAGGCAGTCCGTGTACAGACGCTTAGGGCACATTGGTATATATGCTCGTAGGCCTGTCAGATGTGTTCCCCTTACCGCAACTCACTGCCGCCTGCAATTAACCTGGAGTAGAGAGCATGCATTGTGGACACCACAACAGTGGTCTTGTGTGATGTTTTCCGAAGAGTGCAGGTTTAGTTTTCAGTCTGATTCTCGTCGGACTTTCATATGGAGAGCGCCAGGTACCCGTTACCACCAAGCGAACACCATTGAACGTCACCGTTACGGTGGTGCAGGATTGCTCGTTTGTTGAGGAATTATTCTTGGTTCCAGAACTGACCTGCATGTTCAGAGTGTAACGATGACAGGCCACATCTATCGGGATGTCATTCTGGAATAACATGTACGTTTGTTTCGGGACTCCATGGTTGCTGAATTTCTGTTTATGGATGACAACGCCCGTCCTCACCGTGCAAACATTGTAGACGAATGCCTTCAATCGGAGGATATCACCCGTATGGATTGGCCAGCATACTCACCGGACTTGAATCCAATACAGCATGTTAAGGACATGCTGGCCGACGAAATGCAGCCCGTCAACCTCCTCCTACCTGTGTACCGGAACTTTGGAGGGCATTGCTTGATGAGTGGTGTAATATTCCCCAAGATCAGATTGATAATTTGATACTCAGCATGCATAGGCGTTGTAAGGCTTGTATTGCATCGTCCGGGAGACATACTCCGTATTAACCATCATACTAACCACGTTATACTGCTTTTTGTAAAGAGGTGCTTTTTTGAAATTTGCTCCAGGGAGTAAAAATCGCAATTTTTATTAATTATGTCAAACATATAGCATCTTTTTTGCTCTTTACCTTATGTTTAATAAATAGACTTTACAAATAAGTCAAATTTGTTTTCCTTCTGTCTCTTTCTTTGACTGAACTTCATTATCCTTAATTTATGGACATGAGTGTATATAGATTAGGAACAAGTTACGAACATTCAGTTTAGAAAGAAGAGGAAATCAGTTACGTAAAATAACACAGAATCTAGTACTTATTTTAATACTCATGTGTTCCTCCGTGTGTGGCGTGGTACATACAAAATAGAGTTCGGAAGATTTAAGAGAACTAAATTTGTTGTTGAACCGCACAATTTTTAAAATATGAGGCCGATATATTAAAAGAGCTTCTGTTATCCTGAATATCTTTTTTAATTTGTCTGAGAGTGTTAATTAACTATTTGGGGGGGGGGAGTACATGTAATGTATCATATTCGATAAAGGCACTCGTTCAAATCTGATACAAATATACTCATTTCAAAAGGAGTATGTCTACATGTTCATTTTTAGTAGGTATGCCTTTTTTCTCAGTGTAGAGTCCTCTAGGTCAACTATTTCTTAACGTCCACAGAAATTATGAAATGCTCAATAATAAATTCTCATAAATATTTTATAATAGTTAAATTAATAATACATTTTTTTATTTATTTTTTAATTT
Organism: Trichonephila clavata; assembly: GCA_019973975.1. Lineage (NCBI taxonomy): Eukaryota > Metazoa > Arthropoda > Arachnida > Araneae > Nephilidae > Trichonephila > Trichonephila clavata. The sequence goes on from BMAO01033070.1 coordinate 11,349, forward strand.
CAAATTGGACTGCGGATTGGTATTTTTACCATTTTAAACCTAGTATATTCTCTGGGATTTGGTATCACTTTTTAGTGCGGCATTAAAATGAAGGTATAAATTGCCGCAATGTAATTTTGATGTCCACTTTCCTTCCCAGAGGTAGGCACCTGAGCTCTGGTGATAGAAATTGAACAAGGAATTTAATTTTGTTGAGAGCCTTCAAGCCAAAAAAGGCACTCTAGGGATCTTTAATATGCCGCATAATCATACGACATGAACACTGTCGATTTTTTTTGATCATGTAAATCCATCGATTTTCGACCAGGGGTCGAACCCGCAAGCTTGGGCGTACAAGGTTAGCCCCTAACCAAATATGCCCCCAGCCGGTGACTGCGATACGAGCAACAATGCGAAATATAAAAAAATAGTGAAAATACGTTTTTTATTTATTTGTTTAATTTGATTGTTCATCAACGTTGCATTTGGAAGAAACTTGAAGTCTTTTAGCAACACATCTCGTAGTTTTGAGCCCCATTCAAGAGAAGAGGATGACGCGTTGGCACATTCCACCCTCCAAAACTCGACACAACCTCAACGAGAAGACGGAGCCACTTTATGCATCCACCAGTCTACTCAGTGGGTTTTCAGTTCTTCGCACACATGGCACCACGGAAATATCTCCGGTCATGGATTCAGCGTCTTCAGTTACTGTGGCCACAAAAAATGGAAGTTAATTCTAAAAATAGTAAATAAAAATTATTATAAAATATTAGAAGTATAAATAGTAAATATAATTTAAAAACACTTGCCCTTTTACATTGTGTTTCACGCACTTATTTTTGTTTGGGATTTAAAATAAATAAATATTTTCAACAACCTGTTGCATGACACAGTATCTTTAAAATAAAGTCCAGAGGCATTCAAATCAATATATTAAGCTTCTCAAAAATAATGTATTTTTTGAAAAACATTGAAAGTTGAAGTTTCCAGCAATATATCCCTTTTTTTAGCTTAAATCAGAGCACTATTTATGTCATCATACCATTTACATGAAGATGACATCGAATGGCTTAATAATAATCAAATATTCAATTTCTTTGGCAAAGAGGGAAGATATCTGTATATTTTGAGTATTTCTTAATTTTTGTCTTAGCTTATCTTTCGATGAGGAATTTTAAATCTAAAAAAATCCCTAAATTTGATGGCTCCAAATGATGGTTTAGGGATATATTATTCACGTAAAACTGTGCTTGTATGGTTCAAAGTATTGTTTACCTCGGAATTCCTGCAACTGAAATTGAGAAAAACTAGTGGACCGTAATGTCTTCAGCTTTGGAGGTAAGCAAGGCGTTTAAACTTACTCACAATTAAGAGAACGTTGCTAAATAAAACGTAACAAAATTGTAGAAATATATTTACAAAAAAAAAAAGGAATTTTAAACTTTTGAAAAAATTTCTTTGAATTAAAGTTAATTTAAAGCTAAACACTTTACGGAATAAAAGGTTAAATTTCCCTTAAATTGGAAAGAATTTTGCAGTTGGATATCTTTCTTAACTGCAAATAACAAAACTTGAATCCAATTTTATTCTGTCATTAAGTATTCGCTTCACAGTCAACGAATTAAAGACATTTTTTATGTTTCTTTTATTTCAAACGCATGAGTGTATCTTAAGACAGATTTTTCTATAAAATTTTCATTCTTTTTCAATTAAAAAGATAGAAAGGTGGTAAAAACAAGCGTTTGCACAATGGGTAGATTTCACATATAGTCTTGTGACCGCATACATAGTTTGTTATTCTGCCTTTCTTAGATGGTCAGAAAGTACAAATTCTGCATCTACAGGGTACACGAACGTTTAGTTGTCTATTATGAATTCGAGAAAATTCGCTTCTGAAATCTGGGGGACTAATGCAAGTTAAAATGTGTCGAGATTTAAAGATCATTAGGTCAGCGGGAATGTGGAGAGTGTCGTCTGACCATGATTCCAAATGAAAAAGCGTGCGATTCAACAAAACAATAGACTTACGTATATTGGATCTTTTTGCATCGAAAATCATGGCAAACCAATTTTTTAATATTCAAGATCGTTTCAAAGATATTGCATCCTTGTTCCAAAATTAATTATCCTGTAAATCGAAAATTATTTCCGCATTTGAAAGTTGGATTGAATTTTAAAGCTTTGCCTCTGCATTAAATGGATGTCATTGAAGATATCACGAGAGCTATTGGCAACGAAAAAGCAATTTTGCGCAACGCTCAAGTAGAATTGTGGACGATAATTGAGCGTCCCTTTCATATGGACGTCAGGATTCACGAAGCGCCTTTAATTCAAGTAGAACGAAGACCCCCAAATCCAATACTGAAATCTTCTGCCCCGAAACTCACGATCTTGACCACTGATTACCACGGTCACAAATTTGCCATTTGATTTTTTTTATTAACGTCACACTTTACAGAAATGTGAAGGGTATTAGCTACGAAACTCGGCGTTTTGAACTTCGGGCAAGTGATGAGAACGGCACCTAAATCCACTCTTCAAATTTCCCGACCATTCTAATGTGAGAAGTTTGAGCTACGACAGAATTAATGTAGTTCAGCCCCTCTACATGGCAGGTCTTCGGTGACACCAGGACTCGGACCCACGTCCGCTACGGCATCCTCAGTCCCTGCATTGCATAATTTTGGGTTCAAACTTCTATAAAGAATGTCGTATAAATTATTACGCCTGGTGTAGCAAATACATAAGGTCTTCTAAGTCCTAGGGGGATGTAATGTAGATGGAAAAAAATAATAGTATTAACTAAAATTTAATCTTTAATAACTGACCATGACTCAAAAAACGAAATTCATTTTTCTAGAATTGTGATGGTATAAGATCCAAATAAGTCATTTTCTCTCTAAACAAGAAGTCCAGCATTTGATAAGTAGACTTTTGCTTCAGGATTTTAATCTTGGGTGGTTGGGGTACGAAAATGTCATGTTTGTGAATTCGATTTGGATCAGTCATGGGTTCGAGACCCAATGTCATTACATACCTGTCGTGTAGAGGAGTGGATGCATGTTAAATTCCTCCTCATAATGACCTCGTGTGAAATTTGGGAGCTCGGTGTCCCAGCTCAGGTACCATACTTTTTGTGAATCAAAATCTAGAAATCCGTCACCTACAGTTCTGGTATGGCTTCGCAGTGCGACGCTAATAATCAACTTACCATACTGAATCTCCAAGGATATGTTTGTGTGTGTAAAATTTTGCTCCCCATTCCTTACTCAACTACCGTATTTGAATGCAATGAAGTAAAGTGATGGACATAAAGGAAGGTACGTTTTGCATTTTCTCATAAAAAAAATAATAAAAAAATGGGAATTTTTTTTTATTTTATTATTTTCTTCATCAAAGAATATTATTTTATATAATCATAAAAAAATAATAGCAATAACTACAAAAAAACTTTAAATTCAAATTAACAAAGCTGCATATATAATAAAATAAATATCAATGTAGTGTACACCCTATAAAACAAAGAATTGCTAACAATGAATATGATAACCGAGAAAATAACACACCAATCAGTGGAGCACACAAGAATTTTTCAACGGGGCGGCGTCCAGGGTCGAAAGTCCACCGCTCTCGTATCATGCTCTAATAAACCACCCACCCTATTCCTTTGATTTTCTTCATTTTCAGGAACAAAAAACAATAAAAAATTAATTATTGAATAAATAATTAACATTAATAAAAAATAATTAATTTTTTTGTGAACTATATACATATACTATTGATTGTAATAAATAGGGAAAAAAATCAAGGGCTATGGGGCGGGGGCCGGACCCGAGGACTCTCCTAGAGAGAGAGAGTGTGCACCACTGATATATACACTGCGAGAAACGATTTTCAAAACTGAGAGCAAACTACTCACACTTTTGAGTACTTCACATTCTCAAAATAGCTCCGATGCACGCTTACTCAAAATTGAGAATAGCATATTCTCAATTTGAGCTACAAGTACGTTCTCAATTTTGAACCAGTTACGGGATCAAATTTTTGAGAATGAAAGAACAGAATGAGTATATAATGCACTCATATTTGAATTTGTTAATGTATCAAATATGAGTTTAAAACGATAAAATGAGTATGTATAGCATTCATTTTCGATACTGTTGTATCGAATATGAATTTTTAACAGAAAAATATGTATTCCCAAATCTTAAGGGATTTAAAAATGTGATACCTGAGTTGTAAATTTTCACTTTCTTCATCTTACATATTATTTTATTTTCATTTCATGAAATTTTTACACTTAACTTCGAAAGCAAAATTCTTTTTACATTTACTGTGTGTAACAAAAAGGTACTCACGTATTATCGCGAAAGTGCCTAAGTCAAAGATAACTCGCCAAATTAGCAGTAACGATTTCGCTCGTGTCGTACGCGTTGAATTAGCAACCATGTACTTCGTTTTATATAATGTCGCCAATACGGTGGCGTTAATACGCAAGTATCAACAAAAATATTACATTTCAAAAAAAAAAATGCTACTATTATTTGATCACAAACTGCATGTCTTCGAACTTATTCCGCAAGTATAAATCTTTGAAAACTGCAAAAATAAATTCGATGTAATAGTTAAACAAATGTGTATCCATTTTGAAATAGTTCCAGAAGCAATTTGACTCATTATAGAATATATTTATGTTTCTAGAAGCATTATATTGTTTCCTTAAAACCATATACAAGCAGAAAACTAACTTTTATTTAAAAAAGTTCAGCCCTTCAATAATGTTATTAGAAATATCTAGGAAACATGATAAATAACAGATTTTTCAAAGTAAAAATTTCAAAACAATGCCAGAAAGAAATAGCTTTTTTACATATTATGTAACCTGAAGAAAAAAAGCTTTTGACTAAACTAACACTCATTAGGCCCACGTGTGTAAGTACTCTTTTTATCAATTGTTTTGTTTAAATAGAAACACATCCATCGAGATGGAAATAAAGAAAATGCATTGCTATATTACAAATTAAGCTCGTTTTTTGTTAAATCAACTGATTTTACACTCTCCTATCACCAAAGAAAACAAATATTGTAGTTTTTAATTTAATGGTTTTTTTTAATTAAAATACTTAAAAATTTCAGTCCTTAGAAGAATGTAAAAACAACTAAAACAGTAGATTTTTGCATTAAAACATTTAAAATGCACAAGTTTTTAACCATCTAGAAAGAGTTTTTAGAGAAGTTTTAAGCACCCATTTAAAAGAAATATAACATCATAAGGACCAATAGAATCATAATTTAGCCACATGTTTTCAATTATTCACTGTTAACAAGAAAAATAAAACAAACCAAAATCACATTGTTAAAATATTTATTCTGAAAATTGTACACATACATATATACATTAAAAAATAAACAATATAAGTGAGATTTTTGAAACATGTTTTCTTCAATAAGATATTTTTTATTGATTTTTTTATAAACACTATCTAATCTATATTATAGTCAACTCCATCCTTATTTGTACAGAACTGCTGTTTTAATGTAATATACATTGAATTATCATTTTAAATATAGGTTCTAGTGTATAAAAATACATAAATAAACAGCTTTTTTATTTTTTTTATCAAATCATGTCTTTGAGTTATGAAATGTGAGTGAAAATGTCTTTCAAACAGTGTTGTTTCAAATAAATTACATGTTAGGATATGTGAGTCATCTAAATTATTTATAGATAGCTGGTTCTGAGAGGAATTTTGAAAGTTTCCTCATAAGAGTACAATTTTTACAAATGTTGTTCATAATTATATAGTTTTCTATAAATGGCTATCCACAAAATTTAGCATAATACATGTAGTGTTATATATGTAGTGTTACCCATATGAGTATTAGAACATGATGACAAACATTACAATGTGAAACCAATGGTCTATGGCAGAAAGTGCAAAATGTATGAAATTCATAAATTTTTATCCATAATATGTATACATATATAAAAGAGAAAGATTCTCTGAACTATGTGCAAAATTTAAAATAAATTATGAGTGGAAATATTAAAAATGAAGATTCATGCTAGCAAGCAGAAATGAAACTAATGCAAATTAAAAATAAAGCATTCAAAATTTAGAAACAAGATAAAAGGTTTAAAAAATGCAATTTTTCAAATATTACACATGAAGGCATGTCTTCTTGAATTTCACATTTATAAAAACAACAGTTCAAAAAATACCACACATTGGAATAATACATATACAGGAACTAATTTGTTATCAGCACACATTAAACACCTTTTAGACGCGGTTTTGAAATTGCTGCAAATAAAATTTTGGCATCCAATAGTTTTCAATCAGCGATGACAGTCTCCCACTAAGAACTCAAAATGAAAATAATTTAAAATAATGGCTTATTCCTGGCAAAAAAGGAATTACATTAAGAAGCAAAAATGTAAGTAATTTTTTATAGAAAACCAATTAGAAAAATATGAGTGCCAGGATTTAAAGAAATAGAAAACAAGGTATTTAGAAATGCCAAGAAAAAAGCAGGAAAAAAAATAAAGAAATTGAAACTGGAAAAATAATAACTGCGTATAAAAGCGTGGGGTGCTCAATATCAATTGTTATAATTTCTTACTAGTTCTATTCCAAAATGCAGAGTTAGTGTAAAAATGTAGTACAGAGGACCCCACGCTTTTACCACAATGACATTAATTTTCTCGAATGAATTTATTTTATTCCTAAGATTTATTTCTTACTTTTTAGTTCGATAAAAGCATGTTTCTGTAAACTATAATTTAATAAATGGTGCTTCAAATACGTCAGACAACAAATTACGTATTATCACAACAAATACCAAATCTAATAATAACTCACCAAGTTGGCAACCCCGATTGGTACTTGCGTCTTATTGCAACCTATTAGTGACATTATATGAAATAAAGTATCTAGTGGCCAATTTAGTGTATACCACACATAGGAAATTGGAGTGGCCAACTCAGCGAGTTATTTAGAGTCAGTGATTGTTGTGAAAATAAGCAAGTACCCTCCGAGCTCCTAAGTGTTGAACATGCTGAATTGGCAAACAGGTGCTTTGTTTCATATAATGTCGCCAATTGGTTGTGATAATACATAAGTATATACCAAGATTTCTTACGTTTTTCCACTTGTGTACAACATACCTGCATACAGGAGTTTTTGGTACCCAAGCTGTATTAATTTTTGGTACTTATATATATTATTGCAACCATATTGAGGAAATTATATGTAATACAACACATGGTAATCAATCTGGCGCAAACGAACATGCAAAAACACCAACTTAGCGCGTTATCTTGAACACTGGCATCGTTGGGATAATATGTACCGGAAAATCTGGTGTATGGTACACACTTTTAACACAAAAAATGAGAATGAATTTTATGTGTGCACGTCATATGCCAGGTATAAAAATGAGAGCTTTAAAAAAATGTGAGTACCGGAAAAAAAATTAGATTTCTACATATATTGAAATATTGTTTATTTAAAAGAAATAACGTTCCTTATGAACTTAAAGGGTTGCACTTCTAGATGTATACTATTTTTTACAAAGCTTAGAATAAATGACTTTCAAACTTTAAGAGCATGGCTCACATACATCTCAGGTTTCTTCATGAAAACGGGGGTGCACATTATACAGTAAATAAACATAAAAATTGCTACTTGAAAGTATAAGTGCAGGTTATACGATGGTATGCATGATATGCCAGCTTTTACAGTAAATACATAATTTTTGTATCTACCTTTCTTTAATGAGTAAAAGCATAAAATATATTTATATTGTGTTAAATATAAAGAATCTGATATATATTTTTCATTTATTTTCATCCAAATAAACACAACACTATAGTCACAATAAAGGTGTTTTATAAACCAGAAGATCAATATGTTGCGAATACTTTCACTCAGCGCTTCTCTCTCTCTTTTTTTTTTAAATATCAATTTAATAAGATTTTTTAAATGGTCATAAGAGTATAGCCTTCTGCACAATGTTATAAGATGAATCCAATTTAAACAATGTAGACCAATTATTAATAATACAAAATATACATTAAATATTAGTATTTAAGTAGATTGAATTTTTACATGCTATGTCCCAAACTGAAAATTAAAAAAAACATGCTTGAAATAGATTAAGTTCAATTTTACTAAACTCTAATTTTGCTCATTTTCCATAAGTTTACCAATAAGCTAAAAAAGTTCTTTAAAATTTACAAGAAATTAGTCTCTTAAAAAGATTACTAATTGAAAACAAAAATTTATTTTGTAGGCTTGCCTTTTTCAAGACATGCAAGCCATTTTAAAGTTCAATATGAAAATAAAACTAAAATTATTCCAATGTAGCAAAGGAATAATTAAATTTTTATTTGCCTATAAGCAAGTGCCCAAAAAAATCAAGCAATATGACTTATTATGAATCAAGAAAATTTCATTACAATATGTGACTACCCAAAATTCGCAGTTTTGGGGGAAATTACTTTTGTGTTTTTAAAGCCTATACATTTCAGATTCCAAAAAACACTATTTTTGTTTCCACGATATTTAGAAGAAAAGTTATAGCATAATTAGTAAACTGGAATTGGAGTTAACAAAACCAGATGCTGATCCCTACACAAAATATTTTTAAGATATTGAATTTAAATTTTCAGAACATGTTTTATTTAGTTCTATCTGTGTTATGAATCAAAATCTAATCTCTGTGTACATACAGTGGACCCAAAATGTGTTCGTACACTTGGAATTTCCTATAAAATTTATTGTTTTCAACTAATAAAAATTAATATTTTGGAATTGTAATTTTTTTATATCTGCAACTTGTCTTTGGTGGAATGACATAATAATTTTTTTAAAAATAGTATAACTATTATTTTTAAGAATAAATAATCAAAAATCTACTGAAAAATTATGCCCCCCCCCTCCACAAAAGTCTTCATACACTTAACAAAAATCCCAACATAGCTTTAAATATTGTATTTCTTTCTTAATTCAGAACTTAGTAGGATATCTTTTAGTGTCCAAAACAACTTTTAAACGTCTTGGTATAGATTTAATCAGTTTTTTTTGTAATTTCTGCATCGATTTACCTCCATGCTTCTGGAAAAATTGTTTTTACCTCCCACTGTGTGTTTATATGTCATGTTATCTTTTTATTTTAAATCTAGTTCTCCCCAAATATGCTCTGCGGGGCTAAATAAATTGATTGAGGAGGTGTTTTCAAAATTTTGGGCACAGTTATAGAGACACCAGCGGTGTACATTGAGAGCAGTTCGCTTGGTGCCATTATCCTGTTAAAAAATGAAGTCGTCTGAAATATCCAAATTTTGAGAGGATAATTTATAATTTCTCTTTAAAATATTTAAATAGAGCTCACCGTCTCACCGGCTATGGCAACTTTCATTCCTTCCCTTCGGGAAGGACACGACAACAACAACAAATAGAGCTCATGATTCTTAATACCATCAAAAAAATACCAAACTACTTATCCTGAAGCCTATTTACACCCCCCGCAAGAACACCTCTGTGTTGAAGAATGGAGGTGGAGGAGCTCTTGTTCCATATAAATTCACGGGATTAAATGTTTAATTTTTTCCTTTAAAACTATTATATGCCCATCAGAACCAAAAATGTTGAATTTTCTGTCATCCCAATCACTTTCCTGTCAATTTTGAATTTTCTGAAACTTAGTCACAAGAATCTATTTGGTTGAATGAACCATGGAAGTGGAAGTGCTATTGCGTGGGGGTGAATCAGCCACAGAATTAGGTATAATTTGGTACTTTTTGATGGTATTGAGAATCATGAGCTCTAGTCAAATATTTTAAAGAGAAATTTTAAATTGTCTGTCCAAAATTTGATATTGAACACTAATTCATTTTTTAACAGGATAATGACGTCAAGCGACCTGAACTCAATGTACACCACTGGTGTCTCTATAACTGTCCCAAATTTTGAAAACACCTCCTCAATCAATTTATTTAGCCCTGCAGAGCATATTTGGGGAGAACTAGATTTAAAATAAAAAGATAACATGACATATAAACACATAATGGGAAGTAAAAACAATTTTTCCAGAAGCATGGAGGTAAATCGATGCAGAAATTACAAAAAAACTAATTCAATCTATACCAAGACATTTAAAAGTTGTTGTGGGCACTAAAAGATATCCTTCTAAGTTCTAAATTAAGAAAGAAATACAATATTTACAGCTATGTTGAGATTTTTGTTAAGTGTGCGAAGACTTTTGTGGCATAATATTTCAGTAGCTATTCAAGGAGACATGGTTGTGTGTGTGTGTCCATTGCACCATCAATGAACTGCATCTGACTTACAGCCTCAGACTATCACATTTTAGCCCTCCCACACATTCTTCAGTTGTTCCCAAATGAAATTCTTTCTTCGTAAAATGGTTGCTCCCTCGAAATGGTCTTTTTTCTGACTTTTAAAAATATATTTGTCTATTTTAATGATTTTTTTTCTGATAACTTAAAAACCTCTGGAAATATTTTCAAAAATTAAGGGGAAAATTTTACAGAAATCTTCTTTACTTGTCTTCTCCTTTTGATGTATATTGTGTTTAAATGAAGAATGTTAAGCTAAATGTAAATAAGAAAGTAAACACTCCGTAATATTAATTTTAGTTTCGGCAAAACAAAATGGCTTCAAAATACCTCCTTTACATGTCGAAAATTTCAGTTTGACATCAATTACATTTTAAGTCACATAAATGATTGTAAAAAAATCGTCCACATTCTGTCTTTAATTCAAAAGAATTCCTAGAATCCAATGCCCATAATTGTAAAATTTGTCTAATACTTATATTTATACAGCTGTTAATAATTTTGAACCACGTTCAAGTGATGAGAAACGACACCTGAATCGGGTATTCCACCTTCCAAATTTCAGCACCGCGTCATCTTTGTGAATTCAAGGTTGGAAACGAGCATCAGCACCAGGACACGAGCCCCCTACTTGGCAGAAACAAAATTGGCCAGAAGTTCGCAACCGGGACCATTAGGGGACTGCAACCGTACATTCAGCTGAAGCCTTTTCTACTGAAACCAAGTTCTTAGTTTCGTGTCTGACAAAGAAAATTACCTTTCATTCATGTTTTCAAATTCTGAATTTTTTAAATAACAAATGAAATGAAGTAGAAAAAGACCATAATTTATTTCAATATTTTTTTACCTTTTATTTTGTTATCCTTCTATTTTTTTGACAATAAAACTTTATGGTATAAGCGACTCCCAGACACAACAGAATGAACGGCACGCGGGGTGTCCATGAAAGAAAGAGCACCGGTTTTCAACGATTGTCTCAAGTCAAAACTGATTATAGGATTGACACTAAAATCTGGGCGTGTCTTGTTTCTTAAAGAGATTTCGAATGTAAGCTTGAGAAATTTGTGTTGTAAATAATCAGTTGTTAAATGAATATTTAAATACTTTTTTTAAAAAATTTAAAGCGTTTGATTGATGGCTGGAAATATAAATTTACAAATAAAATGTATTTCATTACTGGAAAAAGAAATTATCAAAAAATGTCATATTTTATGAAGCTTCGGTTGGATATAAACCTTCTTCTTGACTTACGACCATAAAAAATAAATATATTTAAGTAATTAAGTTATTTTTTACAAACTTCATATTAAATATTTTTTTTTTTTTTTTTGCTACCTAAATTAGTTAAACATACATAGATTTAAATGTTGTAGAAGAACGGAAATAAGCGTTGAAAAATACAGTAAAATCTGTTTTTGTGCGGTAGATAGGAACCACATAAAAGAAACCACACAGAAAAAAATTTGGGCGTTTCATAAATATTTACGTATGACAAACAACTTCGAACGAAATATTACAGAATTTTTTTCCCAAGCAGCGTAGGATAAAAAAATACATAAATTATTTACGAAATGCTTGATAAAGTGCTTCCAAATAAAACAAATAATTAAATTTCGCATGGAAACATTTAATTTCTCATTGGAGATGTTCTCCTGAAGGTGTTTTTAAAATTTACCTACCTAATTCACTGCTACTCGTCGTAATCCAAAACGCGCATCCTCTAGTGATGAGCTGGATTGCTTACGTCACTTGAAGATTGAATTTCAATTGATTCATTTTCAACCGATTTATCTAGTATTTGCATTGTCAGGAGACTGTTTTCAATAAATGATCAGAGCTTTGTAAAATGTATACATGAAATTCATTGACCGCATTAAAAAAATCGCATAAAAACAGTTTTTACTGTATTAGTTCTTAGTCGGAACCAATCTCGATCTTATATCGAGGACAATTAATAAATCCGGGTTAGTTCCTTGGGCCAAACTTTATTTCGTATGTTTTTTTTTTCATTGTTTGATTTTTTTTTTCTGTTTAATTTTGTACTGTGTATCTATTTTGGAAAAAATAGATGCACAGGTTATGTTTCCAAGAGGATTTATTCAATACCTGAAAAAAATTTAGAGTACAGATTACTTTTCTTTTAGTAATTTAAGCTTCGATATAAGTAATATACTACCAAGATATGCAAACATGTTGTTATTTTTACACAATAAATGGAAAACTTCTAAGATGAAAAGATTCATAAGCATTTTAAATAAATATAAGCAGACTTTTATCTTAAAAAATTGAGAGTATATCAATGCAATTTTTGTAATATCTCGCAGACAAGGAAATTGTCGATATTTAGTTGCATATCATCTGGCATAATGGCCTCTAAAGGTCATGGTACCGATTCAACCAATGTTTTGGTGGTATCTGGATATTTTACCCCATTCTTTTTCCAACACTTGCCTTAAATGGGTTTCGTTTCTACTTTTGTGTTTTTGTACCGCTGTTTCGAGTGTGGCCGACAACGCTGTCGGGGGACTGTGGTGGTGTGTGTAGCTACTGTTTACAATGAAATTAACGACATATTTTGACGTTATGTGTCGTGTTTTTTGGATCGTCCAGCTGGAAAATCAAGTTTCCATCTAAATTCAAATTTTAGCACTTCCCTTTAGATTGTTGCGAAGACTATCCAAGTAAACCATATGTGGTTCACATTGTATCACATATAAAAACTAAATTACCTATATAGATGCAGCCATACAACCCCCAAATCATGAAGGAGGCACCACCAAAATATTTTGGATCTAAAGTGGTATTGTGTTTTCTTCATACGGTGTGACTGCCGTTAAAAAGATTAAATTACTGAATGTAACTTTCTTCCAAAAGTTATTGATCTAAAGTTGAGGAGTTTCTGCAAACTACAAACGCATTTTCTGTTAGTGCTAGCTGATGTGTGTGTGAACGGTTTCCTTCTAACAAATCTAATTTTATATGTAGCTTGTCTAATTACATTTCACACAGTTTCAGTGCTTACATTTCTGCCTATGATTTGAGAAGTTTATGCCGCAAGTTTAGCTGTCCTTATTCAGGATCAATCTTGATTTCTTTCAAAATTTTCCTTTTTGCTACATCACTCAGAATACTTTTCCTCCCTCTTTCATATTTATTTTCAATTTTTTTTCCAAACTTTTATAATGATTTTCTGGACACAAGTGTAGCTTCTACAAACAATTTAAGCAATTTCACGATAGTATTTTCCTTTTTTAAAATAATCTTAAAACGAGTTTCTCCTTACATCAGTACTAGTTTCTCATCGGGAAGCCGTTTTCCAATTAAAAGTTTGGCTTTAAGTTCCTCTAATAAACTTAATCCCACAAAAATTATCGTTGAAAAGGTTTAAGATAAGATTATATTAAATTATATTAAAATAGCAGTCAAGTAGAAAATAAATTGTAGTTGTTAAACATATTTTCTCATAAGTGTATTCCCAATTTTTTGAGGCAAAAATCAGCATATGTTAATTTAAAGTGCTTCTGAAACTTTTCAATTTAGAAGTTTTTCGTTATTTGTTCTTTATTTTTACTTTAAATTAAACCATTAACTAAGTATAAAAAATATGCTTCCACTTCTCGGTAATGTGTTATTTATATTGAAAGTTGGATTTATCAAGTAAATTTTCGCAAGTTGGATTTCTTAAGTATAGTCTCAATTATATATTTGAGTCACTGTATGTTTTTTTCCCTCTGTATTATTATTGTAAAACTTTTTTGTACACTTCTCATTCCAGTGTATTTTCAAACTACGTAATTCTAGTCTCTACAAGTTTGTAAATACTTACAGCGTAATTTAAAACTATTTGCGAAAACTTGCTTGTCATTTATTTTAACTTGTTTTGGGGTACTTGTCACGTAAAAAAGTGAAGTAGATGTGTGTTCCTTAAGGGCAGGAGCAGGGGTGCTTATTTACTGGGAAACCGGTTTGTTGCTGTAAGCAACTCGGCCTCTTTGGGAATTCCGCTAAGGGGTGTTCTGTCATAGAGCGACGGTAATAAACAATCTCATGTTTGAAATGGAATCAGACTGGTGCTGTCCAAACTGAGAATTATTACTAATTATTATTATACTTTTCTTATTAAAGATCAAGATTTATATATTTTTTGTTTATAGAACAGTATTTTTTACAATTCTTTTATCCCAAGTCCAGAATATACAACCTCTGACAATAAAGTTCGGTGAATAGTCGTGTAACATTACCGTAAATGAAGCATTAACGAATGCTACCTTGCTGTCCTTCAAAATAGTCACCTCCCATAACTATGCATCGCTGAGATCCGCTGGAAACATGTTCTGGAAACTTTGCAAGAAGGCTTCTTTTGGGATGGCCTCATCATGTTTCGTTGGATGTCAGGAATATTGTTTCGTTCAATTTATAATAAAACAGGTTAGTTAAAATAATTCACAACCACACAAAACTTGACATTCTAAATCTTCTTTTTATTTACATCAATACTGATGCCATTTACAAAAAACCATAAATCTTCTATTTGCAAAACGCTTCAATGCAAGTTGAGTTGTTTCACTTATTATTATAAACTTCTTCGAGCTTTGAATTTATATTTTAGTTTAAATATATATATTAAATTACTTCTCATGGTTATGATATGAATATTTGTTGAATTCGCTACAAATATCGTCAAATGTCTTTCCTTTCAAAGTGAGTTTGAATCGTGGGAATAGGAAGAAGTCAGGAGGATTGAGATCTGGCGAGTATGGTGGATATTCAATTTGCACCCCCCCCCCTTTTTGCCAGGAACTGTTGGACGATATTGGCTGTGTGAGGGTGAACAGTGTCGTGAACAAAACACCATGTATCGTATCCCCCACATTTTTTCTGATCCTTAAATACTGAGAAGCGATTGTCGCACGGATTCACGGTTAATCATGGTAGTTTTTCGGCTATCATGCACACAGTTAATCGACGGTCTTACGTGATTAACTTCCTCACTTTCTCAATGTTTTCGTCACTGGCGCAGGTCGCCGGTCTTTTGCTACGGGTTTTGTCAGAAACACTTTCCCGGCTTTCTCGAAAACGGGCGAACCAATCGTACACACACTTCATGAAAAGTGCTTCATCTTCAAGAACACGTACGTGCATCGCGTCTGTTTCCTTCGGTGTCTTGCCAAGTTTACAACAAAAATTTTAATTGATCTTTTGTTGCTTCATTTTCCTGTTCTCAATTAAGAACCAACTCACTGAACAAGCACTTTGTAAAACAAGTCTTACATGAAAAACAAGCGATGCTCAGCTGAACAAATGGGGGGGGGGGCAGGTGGTCAACACCTGCCACCACGCTTGTACAGCGTTTTGTTTCGCCAGTGTTGCCAGATCGGCCGTTCTGATTTCATTCACTGAACTTTAATGTCAGAGGTTGTATATAGGTATAAACAAGATATTTTTCTTTTTAAATCCTTCATGAAGGATCTAATTAGTGATATGCACCTTAGTTCAAAGTCACACAATCAGTTCCAAATCTCACTCTTTCAAATTCTATGCATGGCCACGGGGTTATAATCATAAACTTGTGACTGACGGTGTCATGAGGTCGAGTTCTATTGCCCATGGAAACCCACCGCGTGAAGGGAATGATACACACTGAATCTAATGAGGATCAAAGTCCTTTCGTTGGCGTGGTGTGGAAGATAGGAAAGGGAGTGCCAGTTCAGATGTTGTCCAAGTCACTTGACCATGGTTCAAAATTGCTAAGACCATTGTCAATAGACTTAGTGCTGCTTTTTTTAGTGCGTCGTTAACCCATTCAGGACTATGATCACATGTATGTGATCATGGTCCAGCGATGGTCAGGTTTCCCCCAATTTGTCAAATTCGATGGGAAACTCCTCTTGTCCTTCCCTAGTTAGATAAGCAAGAAGAAACATTAATAGTATGCAGAAAACAAATAATAATTTATTTTCATATTCCTTTTTCTGGTAAACACTTAGTCACACACTAATTTACATGCTGCATCGCAAAAATTTGAGGCAACGCACACACAGTTAAATTTGTCATACAAACCCTCTTTAATACCGACAGCGGTCTTTAGGAAACAGGGGCGTTCACAAAGGTAGTGGGTGTTCACCTCCTTCCCATAGAGCAAAACCTTTTTCATTTTATCTCAGGGGGCTTTCGTCTACGTGTTTTTAGAATGAATCCCCCTCTCCCAACAGATGTCTACGTACGCCACTTTTACTGGTGGTGTGGCAGGAGCGGACACATAACATTTCGTGGCCTGAGCGGACACTTTCAAACTCATCGTGGTTTGAGCGGTCACATTCCCCCCCCCATCTTAGAACAGATTCGATTACCGAATTACAAGGATAAATACATTTTTGCCAATCAAATTTAATTACTTGTATTAAATTGTTAAGATGTTAAAGTGCGAATACATTTTAAACATAACGAAATGTAATAGAAATAAAAACTTTCAGAGAAATATTTAAAAATTAATAGTAAGTAACAATATAATGAAAGGTATGAACGAATTTCAGGAATTTTGTGGAAAACTGTATTTTAGAGTCAAATAAATATTAGAACAGGTGCAATAGCCATAAAATTAATTAGTTTCATGAAAGAAAGTAAAAATAAATACTAGAAGTAAAATATGCAAGATGCTAGTAGATAAAAGAAAAATAAATATACAAAAGTAAATAAATTCTAACTAACCTTGCATCTTGCGTATTTTACTTTTTGTATATATTTTTACTTCCTTTCATGAAACTAATTAATTGTGCGGCTATTGCACCTGTTCTAATATTTATTTGACTCTAAAATACAGTTTTCCACAAAATTCCTGAAATTCGTTCATACTTTTCATTATATTGTTACTTACTATTAATTTTTAAATATTTCTCTGAAAGTTTTTATTTCTATTACATTTCGCTATGTTTAAAATGTATTCGCACTTTAACATCTTAACAATTTAATACAAGTAATTAAATTTGATTGGCAAAAATGTATTTATCCTTGTAATTCGGTAATCGAATCTGTTCTAAGATGGAGGGGGGGGGGGGAATGTGACCGCTCAAACCACGATGAGTTTGAAAGTGTCCGCTCAGGTCACGAAATGTTATGGGTCCGCTCCTGCCACGCAACCCGTTTACTAACTGTACTTAAACGTCCTTCTCCATGGATTACTGATTGAGGAATGCCGTAGTCCTATTTGGCCAGAGAGCAAAACCAGGCTTTAAAAAATGAGGATAGAAGGAATCAAGCATGTCCATTCCAATTATATTCTATTAAACAAAGATTTTATTTTTTATTAATATCGCACTTTAAAAATAAGTAGAATGGTCATCGGGACAATTGATCTCTGATGAGCACTTAATCCCCTGTCTTGGAGGATGTAGTTAAGCATTAATGATATAATTTTCCATGATTTTTGGATGGATAACAAAAATAAAGTTAAAAATTAAAGTTTGAATTAAAAACTATAATTAAAATTAAAATTGCGACTTTAAAAATTAAAAACCACGGACTCCAAACCGTGATTTGGTAGAATTATCGTCGGCCTTATAAGTTTGCGACCATGACTCTTCAGCTAACTCAGCCACTCCAGGGCAGCAATTTTCTTGCGTCTGGACATTAAATTAATATTCTTGGAGAAATTTTAAACATCATCCTGTACTTGCTTTTGATATGGATCAGGGATTTCCATTTACATTTACCTAATTAATAGACACCCGAGAAGCAAACATTATCTTTCTACGAATTATAACTGGAAATGTAACCGCCTGTATTATACAAACAAAGGAAGGGGAAGCACCCCGAGCAGACTCATAATTTGGACGAAATGTTTTTAATGCGTGAAAAAAAAAGATAGAAACATCCCTAAGTGTTCCCGATTATGCAGAGACTTCGCTTCCTACAGGTTGGGACTATACCAGAGGGTGTTCTTTCCTCCAAGTTGTGAACAAACATCTTATTCACCACCTCCTGAGGTTTATTTCTGTGCGCCCCCTCGTGACCCCTGAGTGGTCATCCGGTGGGAGAAAGGGATGGAAATGATGGATAATCTCGTCTACTGACCCAAGGAAAAAATCTTCACGTAAAGGGTGGTTGACCCCTTGTTGCCTTCGGTTCAATTTACATTTTACTCGCTGTGAAATAATCATGAATTTTTAATAATTACTCAGACAAAAAGCAGAAAATATATTACAAATTTGTTGATAAATATTTATCGAGTTTGTTTCTTGGCTGTGAGCCGGTGGAGTGCGCTTGTAGCATAATGAGTATAATCTTTTATTTCGATTTATACATTTTCCTTAATAAATTTGTAAATTTAATTCAATTTTCAATCAATAGGAATGAAAAAATTTGCCATGTGTAGATTTTACTTCATTTTTTTCCTTTAAGTATTAAAAAATACTTTAAAAGAAAATGGCTGCAAATTAAAGCTACTCATTGAAATCTTTTGTGAAAGTCTTATGGCCCAGAGAAGGGACATAAACAGTAGTGCACACAAGGGGGGGGGGAGGTCCTTGGGTCTGCCCTTCCCCCAATGCCCTTGATTTTTGCTTGTGCAACTGGGCATAAATATTTATTTTTAGTTACCTGTATGAGTTTTAATTATAGTTAGTTACTTGATTTTGCATGATTAATTCTTTTGCCTTTTAATCTCTAAGGGTTTTGATTTTTTTTTCATTTTAAATATTGTTTAAAAGCTCAAAGCAAGCAAGTACAAAGTTATTTTTAACAGCAAACCTATTAAAATAATTGCCATTTATGGCAATGAATGATGTAATGATTGTGATTATATATTAATTATAAAGCGAAGTTCAATTATTAATGGATTGCACGATTCAATAAGCATTTCGTTTCATTATAAAAATAAATATATTACTTTTCTTTTCTTTTTGGTAGTTCGCATAAGTTTATTGAACATTTCCTCCGACACATGAATCACAACCGATGTGCCTCTTCAATTTGATGAATTCAACTCCTGAACTGTCATTAGACATCCACTTTCCTCGAACATTGTTGCACAATACAAGAACAATAATTTCGACATTTAATTTGTTTATAATTAGTCATTCGTTCTATAAAACTGTATCCTTATAAGTATATTTGAAAACTTTTTTATGGGAATAATTTTAGATAATAAAGATTTGTATAATCCAGAAATCAGAAATGTACTAATTTTTAGGTTAGATGGAGAAGAATCGCATAAGTGTTGGGTTTCCCAAGTGCTATTCTTCAATGACTACGTTTTCAGCTATTTCGAAATCCTGGGCAATGTATGTTTACTCGATCATCTCGAGGGGGGAATTCAAGTTTATTGACAAAAAATATATCCAACCGAGTAAAAAGGGTTGTTTGCTATTCCTGAAACCTGTGTGTGTGTGAACGGTCTTCCTTTTCACTCACTTTATCTCAAACAAATCTTTTGCGTCCAAAACTGTTGCTCCGTCTGTCATTAGCGTCATTCGGAACGAAAGCGCCTTTTTAGCATGTCAATCTGATATGGACTGTGCAAAACCACAAGCTCGGGTGGTCCCTGTTTTTGTTTACTTTCTTCTAAAAGAGTGACACCCGATCCGTTGTTGACCAGTGGTCAATGGATGACCGATAGGCTGCTGGCAAATTAGCCTCCGTTGCAGATGAGCCGATAAGTAAAGATAGAAGTGATAAATCAGAGGAACACAAATCGCCTTTCGAGATATAGGTTCCAGGGCGCTGAAGGGCCCTGCGACGCGTAGGGCCTTGTTTGTCCAGGGGATGAGTACTGTCATTTCGAATAAACTGTCCACAGTCCAAAGGAGTCCAGATCTATCTTAGAAGTAAAAACCTTATCCCGAAGTTTCTGAAAGGAACGCGGAGACTGGGAAAAAAGTAAGACAAGTTACGAATAAACAGTTTGCCTTTTTACGATTCAAAATTATTCAAATGTCCTGATGGGTTTTAAAAGCGGGGGAAAAAACATATATTCGTAGAAAGTACACGGATTTTTCCCCCTCATTTTCACCCCTTTTGCGGTTTTTATCATTTCCCCTTATTCGAATTCGGCAAGATTTAGCATTACAAATGACTGTGCTCTTGAAAGGGCTTTGTTGTTTTGTTGTTTTAATTGATTGATTGGTACTGCCTACACGCAACACGAGACCTATTAGTGACCGAACTCGTAATTCTAAATGACAGTCAAGAAACGAGAACGACGGCTGAACTGAGGCAAATATTTTGTTTCCAAAAGTGCTCTCCTCTATATTGTGATTCTTTAATGACACCCAGTGACGCACAACGGAATTTTTCAACGGGGGTCCGAAGTCCACCGTTCTCGTATCCTGCTCCAATACACTGCCTAACATATTCTTTTGATTCATTCGATTTTCGGGAACAAAAGCAGCACAAAATTAATTATCGAATAAATAATTAGCATTAATTAATAAAATTAATTTTAATAACAAATATTTTATGAAAGTTTACATACTATATACATAGGATTATTATCAATGAAAATATCATGAGCTTTGGGGGGGGGCCAAACCCGGGGCACCACTTCTTGTGCGCGCCACTGATGACACCCATGACTCTACAGAAGCAATGCCAGCCATAAGTTCTCGATCATGACTTTTCAGCATGTCCTTTCCTTGAATTCCGAGTGTAAAGTCAGCTCATTAGCAGAACTCCTACCCTTCAATTCATTTCAAGATTGATGTGAATAGAGGGGTGGTGGAGGACGTATGGAGGGTCAGTTGCCTGCCGGGACATTGTGTCTCTATAAAAGGCACGAGTGGTTCGCCCTTTACGCTGGAGGCATAATACGTGCGAACTGTTTCGGGGAATGACTTAATACTCGCTATTACTTTCTTTACTTCCTGACTTACGGGATGCCTGTTTATCCGAACACTCGATAGACGAGACATATTCCTTTTTTGCTCAGATTACCCACCTCCATTGATGTAGACAATCTGTATAGAAAGCTCTGGCTCCAAGGAGTGTCACAGAAGTACCCTCGGCGAAAAGTATGACCGATAAAATGATGGCCTTCAGATATTTGACACAAACCTTTGTCGCGGGAGAGATCAGAAGGAGCCGGACCATTTTTCGCCCGCTCCAGGAAAGGGGAAATGAAGTTGGAGGAGCCGCGTGTAAAATTTGTGACCCGTAAATGAGAGTTTGCGAGGGGGCGTGTAGGTGACCCGTCCCTGGATCTTAAAAGGCTCAATTCGGATGAGAAGAAAAAGAGAAGATTCGCTGTTCACGTTTCCTGATGATGCTGGACTAAAAAATTGTGAGGCAAGCGCCCTTAGTATCAATAAACGGAGATACTCCACTTCTGGATTTCGATGCCCGACGAATGAAACCGGAAAATATATGCGGCACAAAGGCTTGTCGATCCTGACGAAACTTTTGCGCGTGACTTTATTTTCTCTTCTTCCCAGCGAACAACGAAATGACTTATACTATAATAGTGTGTATTCTAGATAATATTTATTTAACCCAGAAATAAAGTGATTTTTAAAGATTAGTTGTATCACCGTAGACGCTACCCTGTCAAGGCATTACACAAGGATAAAAAATGTCTCAGTATTCTTGTGCCATATGATGCGGGTATAACTCATGCGTAGTTTACCACACCTTCACAATGATGAATTTCATGGGCCTCGATCTGACTACGTCAGACAGGTGGCATCAGCAACAACAACACCACACTGTGTCCTATCATTTTGGGTCACCAAGATCCTTAATGGTCATGGTCGTGGATTTCGCATTAATACTCAAACTACATTTTAGGGTTCTGATTCTATTAAAGAATCGTTTTGCTTACCTCGTGGCTTGTCTGATGCTACTGAAGACGCACACGAGTGTAAAGAAGGGAGCTAAAGATTGCTAAATAAGTCGAGGCGTAGAAATTTGGAGAGTAGGTGCCATGTCAAGTGTCGATTGAGGCCCAAAATGACGAGGAATATTGTCAATAGCTTTTGCGTAGCCTCGAAATTCGAGATTAATATAGAACCAGTCGACGAATCCATCTCGTGCTGAACAGGAAGGGCATTTCAGTGAAATAGAGTCAGCAATTCATCAAGTCGAATTAGGTATTCAATACTTGGGTGAACCCTAAATTTTTAGCTATTTTATAATCCCTTCAGTATTCAGCAGTCCTATAAAATAATAAAACAGTAAAACCTGTTTTTATGTGGTAAATGGAAACCGCATGAAAAAAACGCCCTTAAAAATAAGCGAAAATTTTACATAAATACCTACATATAACTAACAACTTTGTGTCGACATACTACAAAATTTCGTTTTATGCGACAGAGAGGGACCGCATAAAAAGTGGCACTTAAAAAATATTTCAATTATTTAGAAAATTTATGAGAAAAAGTACTTCTAAACAAAATAATTACTAAAATTCCACAGGGAAGCATTTTAAAAACATTTAATTTCTCATTGTATAGATGGAGAAACTTTCAAAATGCTTATACATAATTCACTGCTACTCGTCGTAATCCAAAGAGCACATCTTCCTGTGATTAATTCGTTCAATATTGCTTTCGTCACTTGAAGATGCAATTTCATTTGATTTACATTTTGGTACCATTGCGAGAAGGTCGGTTGGTCAGTTGCTTGTGAACGTCACGATAACTATATATACATGATCGAAGCTCTTTTTGGAATTTCAAACTCCTTCTGAAATTAGTATCTATTTTAAGTTTAGTTTTAAGTTTAGTTTAATAAGAAATTAGTTTCTTTTCCGATTTGTTGGAAAGCTGGATCCCTGTAAATATTTTATCCGCTTCCAGAGAATCCGGTTATTCTTGTCCATCTTCATATATATATATATATATATATATATATAATCTATCAAATTATTGATAATGTCATTGTCATTAAGAGATTCGTCTTGAATCAAGTACGTGCTGCCAGTGCGTTGAGAGAAAGCAATTGAACGTGCATTGTCCAGAATCTGTTTATAACCAATGAACAGAGTATCTTGAAGTGTATGTATGGTACATTGATAGAAAATACGTATTACAGAATTGAAAAATCCGTTGAAATTCGTATACCACATAAAGAAATCGTACAAAAATAAAATCGCACAAAACAAATCGCGCAAAAATAAAATCGTGTGTAAAAAAACGACCGCACACACACAAACAGGTTCCACTGTACTTAAATAAGTGAAATTTTGTGGAGATACCCTTAATCCTACTAAGGGTTCTTAAGCATCAGTCAGCCTTAAGGTATTGGGAAGTTTGAAAATTAAGACAGCTGAGAAGTTGTCTCTCGTCCAGGAGCAAAGTAGACAGCGACTGATTCTCTCTCTATTGAGCATGTCCTATAATACAGACATGTCAAACTCATTTGATGTTACGGGCCGCATGATCTATTTTATATTCAGTTAAGGGTCGCATGTTTTCAATGTTCAAAAAATTAATAAAATAGGATTTTCAAAATGATTTCATAACGCATTTAAAAAAACCGAATGTATTTTATATTTTACATACATAGTGATTTTATTTTTGAAGCCTAAGGTTTAAATATTTTATATTCTTTTAAAAAAAGATAAATAAAAGTTATAGTATGAAACACAAGTTGATATTACTTTTAGAAGATATTTGACATCGTTTTTCACTAAGAAAGTCATCAAAAATTTGTTGAATACAATAAGCTGATGCAATTTTTAAAATTGATGATAAATGTTGATAGGGGCCAAGATCTTTCCGAATTTTTGTATGTGTTATTTTTCATTAAAGAAAATATAGTTGCTCACATAAATAAGTGCTTCCAAACATAGACATTATATGCGCAACAAATGATAACATTTTAAAGAACCGATCTATCCGGGTGAATTTGTATAAAAATCTGAAATTTCAACTTCAATACATTTTTGCTTCAGCCAAGAAAAACAGTGGATTTTAATTAATTCCATTTGAGACAATATCGATACTTGGTGGAGAAGTTAAAAAACGAAATTGTAATCCAAAACATTTGAAATAAAAAAATCTTCGATCGAGAGAATTTCATTTCCAATAATTTAATTTCGTGAAAATATTCTTTAAATTTTAATTTAGGTGATTTAATCAATAGATATTTAAAGCTTGTGAACGTGCGAGACAAGTTTGTTTTTTCTGTTTATTTTCGCTGAAGTAATTTTTGTTTGAAAAAGCCCTAATATTATCAAATAACATTGTAACAAAAGGATTTTTGTCTTGAAGCTTAAATTGACTTGTAATATCCTGACTGATACAGCTAAGTCATTTATCCATCTTTTATTTCTGAACATTCATAATTTTTTTGATTCTAAAGAAAATGATTATTTCGTCTAGAATTTGAAAAATATTTTTAATACTTTGCTCGAAATCCATTTAATTTCCATATAATATGGTAGACCGATGTATTTACATTCTGTATCTTTCAAAGGTGAAGGGATGATGCTTAAAATCTACGCACTGTATAATTTACAATTCGGTAACTACACTCATGTCCATAAATTAAGGCTAATTCAGAATCACACAGAAATTGAACTATAAAAAAAAATTTCACCTGTAGAATTATCACACACATCTTGAAGAAGAATATGCAAATTACAGGAAACCACCAGATGGTGCGGATAGTACGTCATAATGACGAGAGTGTAAGAGAGAGGTATATAAGGAATGGTGGTAAAGAAGTAAAAATGTTCACAAGCGCTTTAAAAGCCTTTCAGTGCAATAACCGCATAGTGATTGGATGATTTTTTACGTGGTAGAATTATCGGACGACTGGAATGTGGACGTACCCAACTGGAAGTATCCGAGGAACTTGGAATCGCCCAGAGTGTCATCTCCAGGCTTTGGCAACGATTCCAAGATGATGGTAATGTGAGTAGATGTTACAGCACATGTCGCCTCCGAGTTACAACGTCGAATGAGGACTGGTATTTGGCAGTTACTGCCAAAAGAAACAGACGGAGCACAGCATCAGACCTGTCTCGTCAGCTCTCTTCAGCTACCGGTACGACAGTTTCAAGGCAGACCGTGTACAGACGCTTAGGGCACATTGGTATATATGCTCGTAGGCCTGTCAGATGTGTTCCCCTTACCGCAACTCACTGCCGCCTGCAATTAACCTGGAGTAGAGAGCATGCATTGCGGACACCGCAACAGTGGTCTTGTGTGATGTTTTCCGACGAGTCCAGGTTTAGTTTTCAGTCTGATTCTCGTCGGACTTCCATATGGAGAGCGCCAGGTACCCGTTACCACCAAGAGAACACCATTAAACGACACCGTTACGGTGGTGCAGGATTGCTCGTTTGGGGAGGAATTATTCTTGGTTCCAGAACTGACCTGCATGTTCAGAGTGTAACGATGACAGGCCACATCTATCGGGATGTCATTCTGGAAAAACATGCACGTTTGTTTCGGGACTCCATGGTTGCTGAATTTCTGTTTATGGATGACAACGCCCGTCCTCACCGTGCAAACATTGTAGACGAATGCCTTCCATCGGAGGGTATCACCCGTATGGATTGGCCAGCATACTCACCGGACTTGAATCCAATACAGCATGTGTGGGATATGCTTGGCCGACGAATTGCAGCCCGTCAACCCCCTCCCACCTGTCTACCGGAACTTCGGAGGGCATTGCTTGATGAGTGGTGTAATATTCTCCAAGATCAGATTGATAATTTGATACTCAGCATGTGTAGGCGTTATAAGGCCTGTATTGCATCGTCCGGGAGACATACTCCGTATAAACCATCATGCTAACCATGTTATACTGTTTTTTGTAAATAGGTTCTTTTTTGAAATTTGCTCCAGGGAGTAAAAATCGCAATTTTTATTAATTATGTCAAACATATAGCATCTTTTTTGCTCTTTACCTTTTGTTTAATAAATAGACTTTACAAATAAGTCAAATTTGTTTTGCTTCTGTCTCTTTCTTTGCCTGAACTTTATTATCCTTAATTTATGGACATGAGTGTATTTTAAAACATGTCCACTATTTAAAACTTAGGAGTACAGTACTTGCTGTTGAATAGCACAATGAAAATGTTCAAAATTGTTATTACCATGGTATTTCCATATTTTTTTTTTATCTTACATGGTCAGGGTAGGTGCACTACATCAGTTGCAAGACAACCAGCTTTTCTAAAGATAATTTACACTTCATCAAAATTTCTTTGCATCAAAAATATCAGCTCCAGTGGATGTATTATACAGACGGAATGATTTCCGAAAGTTCTACACTTATTTTTGAATAAACGGAGCATCCTTCAATAAAAACGGCTAGCTAAAACATATTTATAACATACGTACTTTCATCAATTGCAATATAGTAGGTTTGAAATGTTGATATTATTCAATTATGCTGATTTCTCAATATCTCAAAAATGTCATTAACTCTGTTAGTTGTAGAATTTCGACTTTTTTTTTTTTTATATTTGTGTTGGGTATAATAACTCTTTCACTTTAGTTAAGCATTCACTAATAAATTCCTCTTTAGTTTGTTTCTATTTGTTTGCGATTAAATATGATAGTATACAAGTAATTTTGACTGCAATTATATTGTTTTTAACAAATTTAGTGAACATATTTTATTGTTTTTGAAGAATTGATTTCAATTCCTACAATTCATCTTCACGAAATTTTACAACGTATTGGTCATAATTTGTTTTATGAATTGCGTCATAGCGCCTTTAGAAATTGTGTACCTTAGTAACTGAATTACAAATTTGACATAACATGCACAAATATGCATGCAACTCTCGTTACATGCATGCATGCAATTCGCATATTGTAGCTCACACCCAATTTTCTTAAAAACTGTTATGTTCATCTTCACTTGATTATTTCTCACATGAACATTGCCGGATCGTGACCTTTGGGGGCCCTGGGCTAACGATATCTGGGGGCCCCTGAATAATTAAAAATTTTGCCATGCTCCAAAGAAAGATTTTTGTGGGAGAAAATTTTAAATATATGAAACTTAAGGGCCTTTTTATTTCAAGCAATTTAAACACAGCAATAAACAATAACAAAATTTACAAAAAAAACAAACTTTTCTACACTTTTGTGCTGCAAATTTTTTTTTATTTTCTCATTACATTTTAAGTCTTTAGTGAGATTAGAACTAATACAGAAGTCATAAATAAGTAAGTCTAGTATTTGTCACTGCCCTATACAGTAGAACGTCGTTTATCCAAACATTTATTATCCGCAGCGTCAAATATCCGTACCAAAGTCCGGATACGTTTTCAGACAGTGCAATGCTCGCCAGTTGTTTCGCATAAGGCTAAAAGTGACGGGAAAATCCAAGGTGGGGATATTTGTGGAATTTCATTTGTGTGATTTGGTAAACATCTGCGCGAAATATTAGGTCAGTTTGTTTCCGAGTGAGGGGGTGTGTAGGTTGTCTTTTGTTGAGTTTTGTTGATGTAGAAACCTGGATGGCTTGCAATGCAGAAGACTGTGGGCTTCAAATGCTAAATAATGACACGATTGTGACTTCCGTGCAAGAAGAATCCGACCCTGTCGACTCTGAAACAGATGAAGACGATGACAACAAAAACGAAAGTAGCAAGGGTCCATTAAATGCTCCAATCAGCTATGGAGTGGTACGAACAACAATCAGAGTGCTGTCCTACTCAACTACTGCTGCTCAAGAGATTTAGAGACCTTGCAGCGAAAAAACGAAAGTGTACAGTGGTAAAGTGAAAAATAAGTGATTATTTTCCACACTTAAGGTAAAAAAGCGACATTTTGCACTTATTCTGCTTTTTTCTTCAAGCACGTTTCCCACATGTGGTGATTTTCAATATTCGTATAGTGTCCAGTTTCATATATTGCATGGACCGCATTCGGTTTTTGGTTATCCGAACAATCGCGTATCCGAACGGTGACCGGTCCCAATTGATTCGGATAAACGACGTTTACTGTATTTCTATATAGGACATTTTAGAGAATGCACGCTCCGCTTCACTAGTAATAGGGAGCAGTGGCGCACAAAAGGGGAGTGTCCTGGGGATCCGGACACCCCCAAAGCCCTTGAGTTTTTTTTCGATTGATGATAATCTTATTTATATATAACGTAAAATTTAATGAAGCACTTGTAATGAACAATTTATTTTATTAATTGATGCTAGTTATTAATTCAATAATTTATTTTTTACTGTTTTTTGTTAACAAAATGGACAAAATGAGACGAATCAATAGGTGTTGTTTTGAGGTATGATACGAGTTGGGAAACTTTCGACCATGGACTCCTACATGAAAAACTTTTGAGCGTGCTACTAATAGGGAGGGTTATAAAAATCTGTAAAATGGTAACAAATTTGGAAAAACGTCAACAAGTTTCTTTTCAGAAATTAAATTTAAAATATCATTACAAGATAGGATGGCTCATTTTGTTTTAGATAAGTTATGAGTTGAAAATCTTCATTTACTAAATGTTGGTCTACGTCACCTTAATAGTGTTGCTGCTAATGCCACCTGTTTGACGTAGTCAGATAGAGGCCCATCATGCCATCGGGCTATAGTGTACGCCTGTCGTTAGCCGTAGCTTTGAGCACCATGCAGGTGACAGTACGTTTTGGCTCGGTTCCACCCCACTTTTGAGGGAGAACACCCTTGGAGAGGTCAGGGATTTCCCACCTCTCTTCCCTTTCCACCAACCTCACGAGAGGACTTGCGGCTCGACGGCTATTTAGAATACCCCCATGCCGCGAAGGCACTATACATTTACAAACATCCATGTCTTCTCCTCAATAATAGTAATCAATAATAGTAATAATAGTAATCAATAATAGTAATCAATAATAGAGCGTACACTCTTCAGGTGAACGCTCTCCTTAATTTGATCTTGCAAATCCAACAAAAATTTGAATTTCTCACTATATATTCTGCATACACTTGACTTATATTTAAATCAATGATTAGCTAATCTAACGCAACAATAAGCGTGTCCCTTTTAAATTTTTCTGTCCCATACATAGCTTTTCCTGTCGATTTAGCTACAAATTTTGAAATAACCCGTCTCTTATTCACATCACTATATTCTGTTTCTACACCAGGACTTAAATTTTTGGCTGCATCTTGATACTCCTTTAGTTTTTTTTTTTTTTTTTTTAATCTGATTCATCAACATTGCTTATAAATGTTTTTAATAATTAACTAATTTCCTTCACAGTGAGTGAATATTAACGCCTCACTTTTCAGCTACACGAGGGCTTTTGGCGAAAGCCCTCGTAATTTTGAGCCATGGTTAAGTGACGAGGATGACACCTCAGCTGGCATGCCCTATCCTAATTACCACACCACACCAACGGGAGGACCTTTGAGCTCTCGACAGATTTAATGTGCATCGTTCTCCTACACGGCGGGTCTTTAGTGGTATTGGGCTTGAACTTATGACATGTCAGCCACGATCCGATATCTTGACCACTAGGCTACCGCAGCCATTATTTCCTTTACAGATGTCCAAGCCAGGAGTTTGTAATTTTTTATTAACTGAAAACTAAATCTTTCAAAAATTTCTTTCTAAAATATAATTAAAATGGCAATTTCGAGTTTTGTTAATTTATTAAAAAAAATTACTGCATTTTTTCGGAAATCAATTTTTTTATTTTCATTGTCACTAAATGTCTTAAGAATATTTATGTTATTACTATAATTATCTTTTAAATCTTCAACAGCATCGTAGTGACAAGACCATCTGGTTTGACTTAAACTTTTAAAAATAAGTTTCAGTTTAACTTCACGATTTAGATATTCCCACCTACTGGTTGAAGCAGAACGTATTGTTGCACTGAACTAAAGAAGTTCACTATTTCAGTAGCAACCTTGACTGATTCTGCACCAGCCAGACTAAGAGAATGTGCAGCACACGGCACGTAATTAGCGAATTTTTCTTTTCTTTTAGGTGAGCTTGCACGCCATTATATCGACCGGACGTATTGGCAGCGTTCTCAAATGTCTGTCCCTTAGAATTATCCAATAGCAATCCATTTGTTTCTAAAAATTCTTGTAGAGAATGAAATAAGTATAATCCATTGTGACTACTAATCTTTATTAATGAGACACATCTTTCATGCACTTTTCCCCGAAAACAATATCGTAGTACAACAGCAAATTAGTCATTGTGAGACAAATATGGAGTTGAATCCATCACAATAGAATAGTACTTTGAGTCAACGTTATTCATTTGAGTTGTAATTGTTTTAATGATTTGCTTGCCCATGATCTCAATTATTTTCTATTATATTGTTTTTGATAAGTACCATACTAACGATTTTGGTCGTAATTCTCGCTTTTTAAACACTTCCAATACTAGTTGAATAACATAGCCAAGATCTTTCAAGCACTTCGCGATTTTTAAATTTTTTTTAATGAAATGATTATTTGTGCGCACGCGAGTGAAAATGATGTCTTTTGTCCTTTGTATTCTCTTATCGAAACAGAATATATATTGTTCAGATTTTTATTTTGGAAATAACTTTGGATTTTTTTATTTTGAATATAACTCATTTCATGTGAAGGGACATAATCAATAAAATTATTACTTAGCAATTTAGGCCACGATCCCACGTCAACGTATTTTTTAAACTCACACCCAACATTTTGTAAACACTTTTCGGTCGGGGCATTATTGTGATGTCCTTTGTCTGAACAGCACATTTTTTTCAGAAGCCTACTGGTCATCGAGATCTTGCATATTTTCCTCATTAATATTTGCTTGTTGTGTTTCTCCGTTTTCTTTGGCTAAGTTCCTTTCCCTTTCACTTCAGTGGCGTAACGCACATCCCTGAAACCCCACATTGTAGGGAGGGGGGGGGCAAGCCTATGTTATGTTTGTAAGATCCGGTTTGGGGGCTCAAAACCTGATTGTACCTATTGCGCAAAAATAAATGGCGACAGAAAAAGTGCCAATACGTTTGTATAAGTCCTCGATGCTCATCGGCACCGTCCTGTGATAGAGCCCCTGTCTATTAATTACTAATTTCCGCTTATTCAGTGGTAGGGAGGAAGAACAAAAGTAAATTAATCTTGCTCTCGAAAATAAAAAGGAATTTGGCATGGTATTTTTTGGGTATTTCATTTTTGAACAGTATTTTTACTGGTTTATTATTTTAATACCATTTTGATTGTAAGCATCTTTTCCTGTTTGTTACCTTCAATGGGGCCCCTAGAACCCGGGGGGCTCTGGGCTGCAGCCCATTAAGCCCATACGTAGATCCGGCCCTGCACATGAAGTTTGATAAAATTTTTACTAAACAACTTCTAGTTTAATGTGAATAAAAACCAAAATCCACTTTCATTTGCAAACACTTGAAGAAACAATGCACTTTGTCTTGGCCGTCTTGGATTTTTGAAACTTTAAAAAATAGACCTCCAAACTGCCTCTGACATCATGTTGTTTGCCTATTGCTGAATGGACCCTGTAAAGAAAAGGAGGATAAGAACAAGATGTTGTACACATGAAAAATCGTGGTGTGATCTATAACGAATTTTTTTGCATTAATGCATTTAAGAACTAAAGAAAAATTTATTATAGTAGAATTAAATGGAAAAAATTTAACAAAATATAAAAAGTAATTTTAATTTAAAGGCTATTTCTTCAAATAGGAGTTTTTTTTAAAGCAAGAATACATAACAGGTAAATAAGCTGTAAATTTTATAAAAAATAAAGTTTATCAAAAATTAATTTTAAAAGAAAAAAAGTAAAAAAAAAAAAAATTAAATAAACTTTTTTTAAGAGTTTGATATTTAAAATTTTGTGTTGTTGTTTTTGCTACTTATGCCACCTGATTGACAGTAACATCAGATCAAGGTCCACGAAATTCATCGCGGCTAAGGGCTGGAACTTTTACGTCTGTCGTTAGCCGAAGCTTTGAGCCCCCATAAAGGTGACAGTACGATTTTGCTCGGTACAACACAATAGATGGAGACACCATTCGGACCCACTGATTTAACGAGCACGTACTCCATGTGTACTCGAGGGTATTTGATGGCATCGGGCATTGAACCCAGGCCTTCCGGTCTGGAGTCCGATGCTCTAAACACTAGGCTACCCACGGCCCACTTAAAATTTTGTAAATTGTTTCGGCGGTTCGCAATATTATAGGGCTGCATGGGGTCCACGAGCCGCGTCTTTGATATCCCTGTTCTAATACAACATCGATTCTACAAACCCTTGTTCTTCGAATGAGTGTGCCAGCTATTTTAAATAAACGTTAGATAACACAAAAATGTTTTTGGATGTCATTTTCCTTTTATTTATTCGATGCAATTCAAATGAAGAACACTAGATAAGCTTTTATTACTCCAATTTCTTTTTAAGGAAATCAGTGATATTTGCAAGTATTCGAGAAAGTTAAGTGGGGCTATAAGCATCGCATTTAGGCACTACATTAAAGTTTTTGAGGATGTGTCTAACCGTTTTGAATCATAGTCAAATGACAAAGTCATCCGAGCTGGCACTCCACTTTCCAAACTTCCACAACTCGCCAACGTGAAGTTGGGACAGAATTAATTTGCATCGGTATCTCTATTACATTAATCCATGGTAAAATAAAATGGATTTGAAAAGTGGAGACGCGTATAATTTAATCTTAGCTAAAATCTTAGCTAATCTTAGTTAATAATAATAACCAAATATCACTAGCACAAGAACAGAAAAGAATCATAAACGTATTAAACTCCAAACTTCCAATGCATTATAACATATGAATAATAAAGACGGTGAAAATCTTACTCAAATAAAAGGTGTCTTCAAAGATATCAGGGTCACAGACCAATATTCACGGGAAGTGAAGCTCATAATATAACCCTCGTCTTTAATTTTAGCTAGATTCTAAAGGAGAAAAGGAGCTCACTCACACACTCATCACGATATCTCTGGAACTAGTAAACCTACATACATGAAATTTGGTAAGCATGTTCTTCCCATAGAGTAGAGGACGGATTTTGTGAGAATCGACACCCAATGAGAGTTGAGGGTATTAACGGGCCGTATAAATAATTATTTCCATTTTTAATCTATTATATGTACAGTCTTGCAATTTGGCTGGCAGTTCCTTTCATAGAGTAAAGATTCGCTACAAAATAGTTTTTGCGAAAATTGTCTACTAAGTGGCTTTGCGGGGCATTATGAAGCGTTAAATATTTCCGTTTTTGAACTATTGGACGACAGATTCGAAATTTGATAGGTCAATTCCGTTTATGGAGAAGAGTTTCTCTAAGAACGGGTTTTGCGAAAATCTACCCTTTTTGAACTATTAGACCTACAGACTTTGGTAGGCATATTCCTTTCATGAAGGAGAGATCCACTAATAAAAGGGTTTGTGAAATTTGACATCCAGGGGGGGGGGAGGTTGAAAAGGTGTTTTATATCTAAAAAAGATTCCCTTTTATGAATAAACCTTTTTACGAAACCTATAAATTTGAAATTTTGAAAACATGCTGAGCAGGCATTCGAAAAGAATAGGTTTTCAAAAGTCGACCTACATGGGTATTATGAGGGCGTTATAGGTTTAAAAAAATTCCCTTTTTCAAATATTAGACCTACAGATTTCAAATTTGGCAAATATGATTTTTTTTAGCAAATATATGTTAAAACGGCCTTTTTATTGTTTAATTTGCAATTCACTTAAATTTAACACACACAAAATTTATTTTTCCTTCAAACACTATTGTTTTATTTTTGAATTAACACGTGTAAGAAATGGGTGTACCAGCTAGTAAGTATATAAGCTAGCTATAAAATCGCACATAATCCTATTTATTTTATCTAAATTTAACACCCCTAAATAACTTCATATAAGTAACTCCACAACTGACAATACAGTCCTAGTGAATTTCACTCATTAAATAATTCCCATATTTTGCTTACTTTTTCGGAGGCTGAATTTCATTAAGTAACTGTGGAATCCCGAATATGAACTTACGCAATCACTGGAGGGGGGATGTGCGCCGGAATTCTTCGGCGATATTCCACTGCAATGAATTCGACTTCTCTGGTCATTTCATTTCCTTTTTTACGTAAACAAATTTTTGGGAACTCTGTTTCTCATTATTATTTTTTTTTTTACTCCCATACATCCTTTTTCTTTTCTCACTATATTCTCACTCTAACTTCTTACTCTTTCTTGTCATCATCTACCTCTTATAACTCTCATCCTCTTTTAAAGAAGTATGTTCATACTTCTTTTAATCGTAAGACTTCTTCCTTTCACTTCTTACATATACTTACTTTTTCTTACACTTATTTTCTCACTTCTTTGAACACTTTTATCATCTTTTTTTTATTACTTTCTTTATTTCTGAATGCTTACTCTTACTTTAAAAATGCAAATGAATAATGGCTGCTTAACGGATTCAATATATGTTCCTTTTTCACATAAATATAAACTATGTTTTTAAATATTTATTATCTACTTCTCACTTTTAATTTTAACTAACTTGTTTGCGTGGAGAAATTTAAGATAATCATAAAAAAAAAATACTTTTACGAACAGTAAACTGGGGAACAGTAATAAGATTCTGCTGGGAACAGTAATAAGATTTTGAAGAAATAATTCATTACAAATAATCTTTCAAGTACTATTTAAATTCCTTGATTTCTATCGAGTACACATTCCTTTTTAATTTGCATGTAGCTCAAAAGTTGAATCAATTACTAATAATTGTTATTATCCGCAGTATACCATAATAAATTAATTTTTAAGTAGGTAATTCTTTTTAACATATTTTAAATTGTTTTATTTTTTATTTACACTTTTAGAGCTAAAAATCTGTGTTCGTAACAAATGTAGGGAATTTAATTTAAAGGCTTTGAGCTTGAGCTTAAAGCAAAAGGAATTACGTATATGTGTGTGTATATATATATATATACAGTGGTGGCAAAAAGTCCTGAACACACTCATATTTTGCGCAAGTTTTGTGTTTGACTTCATTTTTCGTTGTGAAATTATCGCACTATCTTAAATATTGTTATTGATTTTAATGTATTTTTTCATTCTGATTTCAAATCTGTTTGTAGATTTCATCTAAAGTAAATAGTTTCATTGTTATGTTGAAAAAACCTTGACAAGAAAGCACAAGGTCACTGTAAGAATGAGTGAGTGTGTTTTCCAATCAGAGAGCAGTAGCGATAAAGGGTTGAAAGAAAAAGGTGAAATGTGGTTTATTGTATTGAATGCAGTTGTGTGTGTGTGCTTGTGGAAAATAGTGTATTGAAAGCAATTTGAAGTGGGTTTGTGGAAAATATTGGAATTATGGCTAAATTTTCATATCTGCCTGAGAATAAAAAGGTACAAAATAATACATTTGAAGGAAGAAGGTTATTCTATGCCCCAAATTGCTGCTAAAGTACCATGTGGCCTTTCTACTGTTGTGAGAACTTTGGAAAGATTTTCTGAAACAAATATTATTGCGGATTGGTGGCGATCAGGACGACCAAGAAAAATATCTTTACGAGAAGACAGGTTATTGCACAGAATTTCATTTCCAAACAGAAAGCTTAATTCCTCGCAAATTTTGAAACAATGGACTTTGACATCAAATGTGAGTGTGTGCTCAAGAACTGTTAGAGGAAGACTGCTGGAAATTGGGTTACGAGGCTGTAAAACGTGTTCAAAACCATTACTGACTGAATTTCAACGCAAGAGGCAATTGACGTGGGCAAGGGAACATTCATTATGGACTATTAAAGACTGGGAAAAGGTAATATTTAGTGACGAGAGTCAGTTTTGTATTTCTGGTAACCAAAGTAGTGCCTATGTAAGACGACGCACTCATGAGGAATTCAGCCCTCAGTGTCTTAAGCCCACAGTAAAGTACCCGACAAAAGTGATGGTATGGGTTGCATGTCTTCTCATGGTGTTGGAAGACTTCACATCATTAGCGGAACAGTGAAAGCCATAGATTACATTGAAATACTACAAAATAAATTGCTACCAACTGCGAGAGATCTTTTTGGGAATCAGTCATGGATTTTTCAGGACGATAACGCCCCTTGTCATCGTGCAAAGGTAGTCCAGAAATGGTTGAAAGACCATACTGTGAATAGAATGAACTGGCCAGGACAGTCTCCCGACCTTAATCCGATAGAGAACTTATGGTTTAAAATTGGTTATGAAATTTCAAAGAAAAACCTTCAAACAAACGTGAATTAATTGAAGCTTTAATATTTTCCTTTAACCATGTTGTCACGAAAGATCTTCTTTAGAAATTGGTGCATTCCATGCCAAAAAGATGTAGAGCCGTAATTAAAGCCCATAAAATATTGATTTTCTAACATGTGACAACAATGTAATTTTCAAAATGCTTATTAAATATACCGTATTTGTCAATTTTCGTGTTTTTTTTCTTTGCATATTATGTTATTCTATATTGTTTTATTCTGCACATATTTCACATTATTGTGTTCAGGCAGCTTTACTACAAAAATTATTTTAGTCATTAAGAAACTAGTAGTAGATTTGAAATCAGCATGAAAAAATACATTAAAATCAATAACAATATTTAAGATAGTGCGATAATTTCACAACGAAAAATGAAGTCAAATACAAAAATTGCGTTAAAAAATGAGTGTGTTCAGGACTTTTTGCCACCACTGTATATATATAATATATTCCTGTATTACAAGAATTTTCAAAATCGTCTAAAGACACAGCCAATTACAAAAAATGGGAAGACTATACATCTAATTTTGAAGTTACTTAATGTGTTTCGTGACATATACTTTTTAAAATAATGAATGGATGTGGGGGTCCGGGGTTTTATGGGATGGAAACGATGTCAACCTCTAAGAGCATTCCGAAGAGACAATCCTTTTATTATATTCGCGACCTTCAGCGAGTGTCTACCGTTTCTAACAGATGGTCCGGCTCACGGGCTTCCCTGATTGGACTACCTATCAGGGAAGAATCCCTCTTTTACCTTGAGTCCTAAAAAATGCCAACAGATGTTTTTCGCAGTAATGACAGTTGCCACTCTCCTTTTTCTTAATTGTAGACATTTTGGTTCCGATTGTTCACTACCGTTCAATTGCCGCTTATTGGTGAGGTTTGTCGAGGGATAAACGTTCTTCTCTCTCTAAAGAAAAAGTTTAAATAGACCCTATTTAACTTATGCATTAAATATTTTTTTCTTCCCTTCCGTTTCTTCAGGTTCTAAGAAAGTGGGAATTATTTCAAATCGGTATAGTTACGTACTTTTAAAATAAGTTCGGTGCTTTTGGAATTACGCATTTTTAGGATTAAGAAAGAAAAATGTTTTTGAAAAAAATTAATGATTTTGAGAATTTTTACGTTTTAGATATCTTTTTTTTAATTGCAAATCTTACATCTCTCTTCCCCCCACCCCCTCACCTTCCTCTTCTGTATGTTAAATGACTTAGAAAAAAATATTATTTTCTTGTATTGAAAAATATGTTAATATACAAAAGGAAAATAAATATGTTTTCTTAAAATTTTTTATTAGTTGAAAAATATTTATTTTTATTAAATTGTTAATTAATCTGAAATTTCATAATAAAAAGATATTTTACTTATTGATTTAACTAATTTTTAAAAAAAATATAAAACGTATAACAAACTTTTAAATTCTTTAAAAATACTCATAGCATAGAAAAGTGTCAAGATTTCCTACGAACATCTATGAAATCAGTAATTGTAATGCGCGAAATCGAAAAACAGTTTATCCTAGAAAATTTTATTTAAAACCATGAGTTTAATTAACAATCATTTGCAAACTGATTTTTTTCACTCAAATTGTTTTTAAAATATTTTTTAAAACCTTTGATGATTTTTTATACATTATTATTTATCTACATAATTGCTAGCGAAATAGAAAACAAAATAAGTTTAATTTATAAATCATTCTTAATAAAACAGGAAAGTAAAATCTTTTTAACTGAAAAAAAAGTTATTTTGGGTTTTAGCTGTTTTTCAAGGTCAAAATGCCTTATTTTAGGTATGATCTTTCATTAAAATTTTTTAGAAACTGCTGAAAAAATTTATATTTTTTAATCAATATAAATCAAGAAAATATTTAAACACCATATATTTTTCCTCCCCCACACCGAATTTTATTAATATTTCGTGTTTTCAATGTTTTAGATTTCATGTAAATCACACAATATTATGCAACTTTATTTAAAGCGTTAAAATCATTTAACTCATTTTTTCTACAATAGTTCTCCTAAACACAAAAACAGTAACTTGGAATGATTTATCAAACAACCGATTTGTCTATCAAAAATCAACACCTTTCAAATTAATCAGCACTAAATTTTTTTAGAGATGAATGATAAAATTGAGTAAATGTTTCTTTCGAAATAGCTTTGTATCCAAAATCCGCGTAAAAACGTTTTTCTTTGCGAAATCAATGTTCCGTGGCATCGGTAATGATTATCTGCAAGATATTTGCACAGCTCTCAGATGGCTTGTTAATCCCCAATGTGAGTCGATTCTTATCTTCTCTTTTCTTCAGACTATTCTTTTTCTATTACTTAAAATTTTTTTATTAGACGTCTAAAGTCTTTTTCTCCATGTTGCGTTCTATTAATGTTATATTGCGTAGTGAAGGGTTTTGTTTCGTTAGCGCAGGGGTGGCCAACCCGTGGCACGGCGCCGTTGTAACAATGGTACGCGAAGACTTTATAAAAAAAATTGAAAAGACAGTAATATAAATAACATTTTTTTTTTTTTTTACAATTTTATTGAAATGTGGTTATCTCAGACACAAAAAAAAATCACTCAAAATTTATTTCAAACACATTTAAATGAGTTACATTAGAAATTTATCGTATGGAAATTTTACCTGCATTTTTGTGTGAGCTGGCTTTCCAAAACTTTTTTCAATCGCGAGACTTCGAAATTTGAGGGAGCATACTTTAAAATACTTGAAAGAAGACACTGAACTAACTACCCAGTAAGTACTTGCTATTCTAGAAAAAAGATTGCCTATGTGATTTAGCTTTTCTTACCGATATTATGGGACTCTAAAATAATTTAAATTTAAGATTACAGAGAAAAGAGTGTATTTTTCGTAGCCTAGTAGGTCATATACCTTCTTTGTAGACTAATTTTTGCTTTTTTTTGTCGGGATTTAGGAGGGGGAAAAAACTTAAAACATTTCCTATTAATGCGGGAACTATCTACCGAAAATAGTGCTTTGAGCTGTTGTAAATGGATTTCGAAATTTAATATGCATTTTTGAAGTATTCCTTCAGTATTAGGTTTGATGATTTTCAAAATCATTAAAAAATGCATATTTTTTCACAAATCCATTTTTAATTTCTCTGCAAAATTTTAATGGTTACGCACCTGATATTCCAATCGAAATTATTGTCTACAGTACTATGCTACACTGAAAAGCAAGTATAAGGAATTATATTGAATTTTGAAAATTTTTACTTACAAATTTACACGATTTGGCTGTCAGA
Organism: Trichonephila clavata; assembly: GCA_019973975.1. Classification (NCBI taxonomy): domain Eukaryota; kingdom Metazoa; phylum Arthropoda; class Arachnida; order Araneae; family Nephilidae; genus Trichonephila; species Trichonephila clavata. The sequence continues at coordinate 51,106 of BMAO01033070.1, forward strand.
TATTATTGAAGATTTTAATCAACATTCGTTTGTGAACAAATGTTTTATGTTGTGAACATACATGCAAAATCAAAATATCGTTTAAAATTAACTGAACAGATTAACAAAATAAAATCTAAGTTTGTGCTTTGGTCTAATTTATTATATTATTTTTAAATTATCCCTACATAAACATGTTATTAAAATAAGCTCATTTCGTAAACATTACATAATAAGCCTACATTTTTCTCTCACCTTTTCATTTGTTGTAAAGTCAAAGTTTCCAAGTTGTAAGTGGCACGCATAGTTATTTTTATGTGAAAAAGGCACTCTTCCTAAAAAGGTTGGCCAACCCTGTGCGTTGGCGAATCAAAACTGCAAGTGAATTTATGATAGACGTTGATTTATCATCTGTAGAAGTTACACTGCGAGAAACGATTTTCAAAACTGAGAGCAAACAGCTCACACACACTCTTGAGTACTTCACATTCTCAAAATAGCTCCGATGCACGCGTACTCAAATTTGAGAATTGCATATTCTCAAATTGAGACACAAGTACATTCTCATTTTTGAACCTGTTACGGGATCAAATTTTTGAGAATGAAAGATCGATATGAGTATATAATGCACTCATATTTGAATCTGTTAATGTATCAAATATAAAACAGTAAAATGAGAATGTATAGCATTTATTTTCGGTACTGTTGTATCTAATATGAATTTTTAACAGAAAAATATTTATTAACCCAAATCTTAAGGGATTTAAAAATGTGATACCTGAGTTGTAAATTTTCACTTTCTACATCTTACGTATTTTTTTATTTTCATTTCATGAAATTTTTACACTTAACTTCGAAATCAAAATTCATCTTACATTTATTGTGTGTAACAAAAAGGTACTCGCATATTATCGCGAAAGTGCCTAAGTTAAAGATAACTCGCCAAATTGGCAGTAACGATTTCGCATGTATCCTACGCGTTGAATTAGCAACCATGTACTTCGTTTTATATAATGTCGCTAATACGGTGGCGACAATACACAAGTATCAACAAAAATATTACTTTTCGAAAAAAAAATGCAACTATTATTTGATCACAAACTGCATGTCTTCGAACTTATACCGCAAATATAAATCTTTGAAAACTGCAAAAATAAATTCGATGTAATAGTTAAACAAATGTGTATGCATTTTGATTCATTATTTATATTTATGTTTCTCTAGAAGCATTATATTGTTTCCTTAAAATCATATACAAGCAGAAAATTAACTTTTATTTAAAAAAATTCAGACCTTCAATAATAAGTTATTAGAAATATCTAGGAAACATTATGATAAATAACAGATTTTTCTAAGTAAAAATTTCAAAACAATGCCAGAAAGAAATAGCTTTTTTACATATTATATAACCTGAAGAAAAAAACATTTTGACTAAATTAACACTCATTAGGCCCAGGTGTGTAAGTACTCTTTTTATCAATTGTTTTGTTTAAATAGAAACATCTATCCACATGGAAATAAAGAAAATGCATTGCTATATTACAAATTAAGCTCGTTTTTTGTTAAATCAACTGATTTTACACTTTCCTATCACCAAAGAAAACAGATATAACAGTTTTAAGTTAATGTTTTTTTATATTAAAATACTTAAAAATTTTAGTCCTTAGAAGAATGTAAAAACAACTAAAACAGTACATTTTTGCATTAATAAAAGATTTAGTTTTTAACCTACTGGAAAGAGCTTTTAGAGAAGTTTTCAGCACCCATTCAGAAGAAAAAATAACATCATAAGGACCAATAGAATCATAATTTAGCAATTTTACTTGATGTACAGAATTTTATTTTCAATACCTTTTTTCAATTATTCACTGTTAACAAGAAAAATAAAACAAACCCAAATCATATTGTTGAAATATTTAATCTGGAAATTGTACACATACATATATACATTACAAAAATTAACAAGAATATAAGTGAGATTTTTGAAACATGTTTTCTTCAATAACTTATATATATATATATATATATATATATATATATATATTGATTTTTTTATAAACAGTATCTAATCTATATTATAGTCAACTCCATCCTTAGTTGTACAGAACAGCTGTTTTAATATAATATACATTGAATTATCATTTTAAATATAGGTTCTAGTGTATAAAAGTACATAAATAAACAGCTTTTTTATTTTTTTTTATCAAATCATGTCTTTGAGTTATGAAATGTGAGTGAAAATGCCTTTCAAACAGTGTTGTTTCAAATAAATTACATGTTAGGATATGTGAGTCATCTAAATTATTTACTGAAGAATTTATAAATAGCTGGTTCTGAGAGGAATTTTGAAATTTTCCTCATTAGAGTAAAATTTTTACAAATGCTGTTCATAATTATATAGTTTTCTAAATGGCTATCTACAAAATTTAGCATAACACATGTAGTGTTATGCTATGCCCATATGAGTATTTAGAACATGACGATAAAGTCTACAATGTGAAACCAATGGTCTTTGGCAGAAAGTGCAAAATGTATGAAATTCATAGATTAATTTTTATCCATAAAATATATACATATAAAAAAAGAGAAAAATTCTGAACTATGTGCAAAATTTAAAATAAATTATGAGTGGAAATATTAAAAATGAAGATTAATACTAACAAGCAGAAATGAAATTAATGCAAATTAAAAATAAAGCATTCACAATTTATAAACAAGATAAAAGGTTTAAAAAATACAATTTTATAAATATTACACATGAAGGATAAAAACAACAGGTCAAAAAATATCACACATTGGAACAATATATATATACAGGAACTAATTTGTTATCAGTACACTACACATTAAATATCTTTTAGAAGTGTGGTTTTGAAATCGCTGCATATAAAATTTTGCCATCCGATAGTTTTCAATCAATGATGACAGTCTCCCAATACAAACTCAAAATGAAAATAATTAAAAAGAATGGATTATTCCTGGCTAAAAAGGAATTACATTAAAAAGCAAAAATGTAAATAATTTTTTATAGAAAACAAATTAGAAAAATATGAGTGCCAGGATTTAAAGAAATAGAACACAAGGTATTTAGAAATGCCAAGAAAAGAAGCAGAAAAAAATAAAGAAATTGAAACCGGAAAAATATTAACTACGTATAAAAGCGTGGGGTGCTCAATATTGTTATAATTTCTAACTATATAGTTCTATTCCAAAATGCAGAGTTAGTGTAAAAATGTAGTACAAAGGCCCCCACGCTTTTACCACAATGACATCAATTTTCTCGTTAATCATTTTATTCATATATTGAGATTTTAGTTCAATAAAAGCGTGTTTTTTAAAACTATATTTTAAATTTTTGGGTCTTCATGTATGTCAGACTACTGATTTCAGCACTTAGGTATTATCACAACAAATGCCAAATCTAATAATAACTTGCCTAGTTCGCAACCCCGATTGGTACTTGTGTCTTATTGCAACCTATTGGTGACATCATATGAAATTAAGCCCTTGGTTGCCAATTCAGCATGTACCACACATAGGAAATCAGGGTGGCCAACTCAGCGAGTTATTTAGAATTGGCGATAATATGCAAGTATTCTCCAATTTCCTGTGAGTTGTATGTGCTGAATTGGCAAACAGGTGTTTCATTACATATATGTCGCCAGTTGGTAGCGATAATACATAAGTACCAAGATTTCTTATGTTTTTCCCACTTGTGTACAACATACCTGCAAATAGGAGTTTTTGTACCCAAGCCGTATTAATTTTTGGTACTTACATATTATAGCAACCATATTGGCGAAATTATATGTAATAAACACATGGTTGTCAATCTGGCGCATACGACTCATGCAAAATCAGGGTCACCAACTTAACAAGTTATCTTGAACATTGTCATTGTTGTGGTAATATGCATTGTAAAATCTGGCGTCTGATGTACACTTTTAACACAAAAAAAAAGATTGAATTTTACGTGTGCATGTTACATGCCAGGTATAAAAATAAAAGCTTTAAAAAAACGTGAGCATAGGAAAAAAATTAGATTTCTACATAGATTGAAATGTTGTTCATTTAAAAGAAATGGCGTTCCTTATGAACTTAAAAGGTGGCACTTCTAGATGTATACTATTTTTTACTAAAGCTTAGAATAAATGACTTTCAAACTTTAAGAGTATGGCTCACATATATCTCAGGTTTCTTCATGAAAAAGGGGGTGCACATTATACAGCAAACAAACATATAGAAATTAAAAATTGCTACTTGAAATTATAAGTGCGTGTTATACGATGGTATGCATGATATGCCAGATTTTACGGTAAGAATATAATTTTTCTCTACCTTTCTTTAATGAGAAAAAGTATAAAATATATTTATATTGGGTTAAATACAAAGAATCTGATATATATACTTCATTTATTTTCATCCAAATAAACAAAACACTATAGTCACAATAAAGGTATTCTTGAAATAGCCATTTTAAAGTTCAATATGAAAATAAAACTAAAATTATTCCAATGTTGCAAAGGAATACTTAAATTATTATTTGCCTATAAGCAAGTGTCCAAAAAATCAAACAATATGACTTATTATGAATCAAGTAAATTTCATTAAGATATGTGACTACCCAAAATTCGCAGTTTTGGTGAAAATTTTCAAAATTACTTTTGTGTTTTTATTTTATAGCCAATACATTTCAGATTCCATAAAACACTCTATTTTTTTTCCCTACTATATATAGAAGCAAATTTATAGCATAATTAGTAAACTGGAAATGGAGTTAACAAAACCAGATGCTGATCCCTACACAAAATATTTTTAAGATATTGAATTTAAATTTTTAGAACATGTTTTATTTAGTTGTATCTGTGTTATGAATCAAAATCTAATCTCTGTGTATATACAGTGGACCCAAAAAGTGTTCGTACACTTGCAATTTCATATAAGATTTATTGTTTCCGACTAATAAAAATTAATATTTTGGAATTGTAATTTTTTTATATCTGCAACTTGTTCTTAGCGGAATGACATAATTATTTTTTTAAAAAAATAGTATAACTATTATTTTTGAAAATTAATAATCAAAAAGCTACTGAAAAATTACGCCACTAAAGTCTTCGTACACTTAACAAAAATCTCAACATAGCATTATATATATATAAATATTGCGGTGTGTATTTCTTTCTTAATTTAGAACTTAGTAGGATATCTTTTAGTGCCCACAACAACTTTTAAATGTCTTGTCTTAAATGTCTTTAAATTTAATCAGTTTTTTGTAATTTCTGCATCGATTTACCTCCATGCTTCAGTGATTATTGTTTTTACTTCCCATTATGTGTTTATATGTCACGTTTACTTTTTACTTTAAATCTAGTTCTTCCCAAATATGCTCTGCTGGGCTAAATAAATTGATTGAGGAGGTGTTTTCAAAATTTTGTGTGCAGTTTTAGAGACACCAGCGGTGTACATTGAGAGCAGTTCGCCTAGCGTCATTATCCTGTTAAAAATGAAGTCGTCTAAAATATCCAAATTTTGAGAGGATAATTTAAAATTTCCCTTTAAAATATTTAAATAGAGCTCATGATTCTAAATACCATAAAAAAATACCAAATTACTTAATCCTGAAGCCTATTTACACCCACCCTCCCCTGCAAGAACACCTCTGTGTTAAAGCATGGAGTTGGAGGAGCTCTTGTTCCACATTAATTCACTGGAATAAATGCCTCATTTTTTCCTGTAAAACTATTATATGCCCATCAGAACCAAAAATGTTGAATTTTCTGTCATCCCAATCACTTTCCTGACAATTTTGAATTTTCTGAAACTTAGTCACAAGAATCTAGTAAGATGAATGAACTATGGAAGTGGAAGTGTTCTTGTATGGGAGCGTAAATCAGCTACAGAATTAGGTACTTTTTGATGGTATTGAGAATCATGAGCTCTAGTCAAATATTTTAAAGAGAAATTTTAAATTGTCTGTCCAAAATTTGATATTGAACACTAATTCATTTTTTAACAGGATAATGACGTCAAGCGAACTGAACTCAATGTACACCACTGGTGTCTCTATAACTGTCCCAAAAGTTTGAAAACACCTCCTCAATCAATTTATTTAGCCCCGCAGAGCATATTTGGGGAGAACTAGATTTAAAATAAAAAGATAACATGACATATAAACACATAATGGGAAGTAAAAACAATTTTTCCAGAAGCATGGAGGTAAATCGATGCAGAAATTACAAAAAAACTAATTCAATCTATACCAAGACATTTAAAAGTTGTTGTGGGCACTAAAAGATATCCTTCTAAGTTCTAAATTAAGAAAGAAATACAATATTTACAGCTATGTTGAGATTTTTGTTGAGTGTGCGAAGACTTTTGTGGCATAATATTTCAGTAGCTTTTTGATTAATTTTTAATAATAATAGTTATACTATTTTTAAAAAAAATAATTATGTCATTCCATTAAGAAGTTGCAGGATATCATAAAAAAATTACTATTTCTATATATTAATTTTTATTAGTCGAAATCATTAAATTTTATAGGAAACTGCAAGTGTATGAACACTTTTGGGGTTCACTGTATTTATGTACTTCATTGCTTTTAAATGAAAAAAAAATCATTAATTTTTTAAAAAATCGAGTTTTTGCATAAAATTTGGCATATTTAAAAAATTTTAATTCCTAATACATATAAAGATGTTCCATTATTTATGTACTGTATAAATATTATTTGAATACATTCATTAGAATTTTGTGTAAAAGATCCTCATTTCTATTTTTCATGAAAATTTTACTAATCTCGACAATTTTTATAATCTATAAAACTCTCCAGATAACAGCAAAAGGGTTAAAAAATTAGTTAAACATGAAGCTAAAGAGTTTGAGCTATAAATATGGTGAGTTTAAGAAATGTACAACGAGTAGAACATTTTTCATATTGTATTTAAATCTTTAAAAGCATTGTATGAGAAACTATTTTTTTTGGCTTCACGGTAAAGTTCACACAAATGGATTTCTTTTTAAGATATTGAATTGAAATTCTCAGAAATTTTTTATTTGTATTATAGACTATAATCTCTATGTATGTATTTATGCATTTTATTGCACATACAATTTGTGAGAAAAAAACATGTTTTTTTAAAAAAATTGACAAATTTTAAAAATATTATAAATTTTATCGCTCTAGGCACAGATAATGATGTTATTTTTGTGCAGTTTTAATATTATTTGAATATAATAATTAGAATTTTCAATACAAGGTTTACTGTAACTGCAATTTTTCACTAAAAATTCCCAATCTATCCAAAATAATTTAAAATTTTGTGGAATTGTATTTTAATTCCTGACTGAAGTGTAATATAGGGGGGGGGCTTTCGATTTGGATTTTTATATAGATATTATGGTGAGATGAATTCATTCTGGCTTCGGGAAACCTATCGCTAAGTGAAGTAGCTTGGCGATCGATTTTGCTCACCAAAAAAATTTGACATTGTCAAGCCTTTAACCTTAATTCCTAGTTCTATGCACATCCTTTTTAAGGAAAAAGTGTTTTTTTAGTTGAAAATTTGTTTCAATAAAATGCTCCGAAGGTAGCCACATACCTTAAATTTGTTTTTTTAAGTAATCCGTCAAAATAGTTAGCGTTAGCGTTATTTTCGAGTATTCGTGGGCCTTAATACATCTGCCTTATAGAGGAACGTATGCTAAAAGCTTTCACTTTGATGTGGCGCACAAGTTCTGAGAGTGGGGGCCCCCTCAGGTGTCGCTTTCGTCCCTCGATCCTGGTTTAGAATGACGAAATCCTTTGCCAACAAAAATCTTGGATTTCTTCGCAAGGCGTAGTTAACTAATATTCAATCAATCAATCACTTATCTGATTTTATATGCACTATATTCTTTTAAAATTTAAAAACATTGTGTAAGAGTAGCTTTTACATTTAGCATATCGAGTCAATAAGCCCTTTTTTACTATTAAGGAATTGGAATTATAATTTGCAAAACACATTTTACTCCAAAAAAAAAGAAAAAAGCAAGACTGAGCAGCATAATGAAATGTGCTGCTCTGTATACCCTACGATGTCGAAATTTAATATTAACGTTAGAACTTTTTTCCATCTGAATGAGTTTGGGAGCCCTATTCCATAACATTTACAAAAGACTGGCCTATGATCCATTTCAGTGCAACTTACGGCAGCCCCCGTTTCTTCACCCAACAGTCTTCGGTGTAATCGGAATACGGATTGGAACACGGCAGAGCAGAGAGCTTGTGACCTTAATTCATGGATTACCTTTGACTCTGATCATTTCGTCTTCATGTCGTGCACTCATTTCATTTGAGGAAGATTATAAACTTAAGAAATAGTTATCAAGGTGAGAAAAAAAAGCTGGCATTACTATGAATACAACTTTTGGAATTTCATAAATTCATAAGTTATGCGTATCGAACACGAAACAGTAGAATGTCTTCGTTTTTCATTACGAAATTTCAAAATGAGGAACAGAACCTTTGCACACACATCTTGATAAAATTAAAATGTTATGTGGCTTCTACATTATAATTATTACTAAATATGACATTGGCTTGGAGAAGTACAGAGTTTTCTGAATTCAACTGATGCTTACTAAGGTGTTTGAAAGTGTCAATTGAATTTTTGATGTGTGCGTCGCTATACTGATTGCGAATGAATGAATAAAGAATGGATTTTCTTGATTTTGAATTTCGGTAATTGTGTGACTTCCTTCTATGTTCATTATGTATTTTATTGATAACGTGTAGTGTAAATCTTCACTAATACGAAAGTCTCTTTGAAATTTGAAAAATAACCTATGGATTCCATTCGTATTTCTCGTGGTCACTTTGTGGTTAGGGTCCTGGACTCGTGTCATGAATTCGAACCCAGACCCACTGAAGACCCGCCTTCTAGAAAGGCTGATACACGTTAAATCTGTCGAAGCTCAAAGTCCCCCTTTGGCGTGGTGTGGTGTAGTAGCTCGGAGGAGGGTGCCGTCTACGGTATTGCTTGTTGAAATTCTCATCAAGGCCTGCAAACTAATGCCAGCCAATCTATATTCCCTCATGTTGATCTTCTTACAAGAAATCTTTGCCCCCCCCCCAATGTATGGTCACCCAAATATAGAGAACATTTTCTGTCTGTAGCACTCTTAGCATCAACACTCTTTGTACTCTCCGCTATTGGCCCATTTTATAAATAAAGCTTCATTAAAATTATTGAAAGAGAAACAGATTATTTTTTAGAAAATTTGCATTTTTCTAAGATTGAATTCTGTATCTTTGAATTTTGTAAATAAATTAAAATACATTCTATAAGAATATTTTATAATATTGCTTTGCATAGAATTGCTTGCAACTGTGACCCTGACTGTGTTTCTGAAACGATAGATCCACAGAAATTCGAAAGAGGCTTTTTTTAACGTAAAAATTTCCAATTTCAATAGCTTACGGTTAGAATGACATACAGTTAGTCATGGGGTAGACAAAAAGAGGGAGGGGGAAGGCACATCCTTCACAACAATACGCCGTGAGAGGTCGCGCGACTCCGCGCACCATCTGTCGTGTGTCGCGCGCTCCGATTGGTCGGGAGCAGAACGCGCGCACGCTCTCCACTCCGTCATTCTTTCTTCACTTCTCTTCTTTTTTATTTTATTTTTTTATATTTGTCTTTTTTTTCCCTCGTCATTTTATGTGTGCATAAAAAAGGAAGCATTGTCTTGCCTTTGGAGAAGGCACCTTTGAAAAGAGGTTTTTTGAACGAGAGGGGGGGGGGGAGAAAGAATAAAGAGATAAAAAAATGGAAGAATCTGGTATATCGTTCGTTCATTTCCACCCTCCATTCGGACACTTTTTGTCGTGTTGCCATTCCGTTATGTGTGAGCTCAGAACAATGCGCGTGTGCTGACACACGTGGACCCGGCGACGGATGTCCGAGTGTAATGAGTTGGAAAGGTGAAAAAGTCGCGCATCCGGAGAGCAGAAACAAATCCGACACGAAACGGGGTGGATCGAAACATCTCGCTGATCATGGCATCCCATGCACTCTCGTAATATTTTTTGGGAAAGGGAGGGAATCGAGAGAGAGAGACTCCTCCTTTTCTACTTCAAATTCCTCTTTCTACGTCAAAGAAAAAATTTACAAAGCAACGTCACTCTACAGAAAAAGAGTTCCATATTTTTTCCAAATCACCTTTCCCTTCCCTTCTTTTTAGAGTATGTGATTTTTGGTGAAATATTAGTGTTCTTAAAATATACCAGGACCCATTAGTAGGGGCTGAAGCCTTTGAGAAGAGAAACAAAACTGAAGGAATTGAAATCAAACAGATTAAAATGGAATCTATAAAATTGTTGCTCGCTCAAATACTCTTTGCATTGCACGTTCATAGGACGCGAATAGAAACCAAAGGGATTTGATTCACTCAAAATGTCCTTTGTGTATCTTCCGTCTTCGAAGAGCACATCATTCGTGTCTTTTATTTAAAAAATTAAACGTATATTCACTTAAAAATGTTTCATCTCTCTCTCTCCAGATGACCAGGTGACTAGAGTTCAGGCGAACATTCAGGTAAGTGCAAAAAAAAAAAAGCACTGAGAAATTAGCACCAAAAAACCAGACAAAAAGGAAAAATCCTGTTATAATGTTGTAAATAGTATCGTTAATTTTTAGGGTATTTACATCAACGTTTCCTAACTGAAGTGTGGCCGCGGTAGCCAAGTGGTCTAGGCATCGGATCGTGGCTAGTGTGTTATGAGTTCGATCCCAGTACCACTAAAGACCCGCCGTGTAGGGAAGCGATGCACGTAAAATCTGTCGAGAGCTCAAACGTCCTCCCGTTGCTGTGGTGTGGTAGTTAGGAGAGGGGGGGGGTGCCAGCTCAGGTGTCGTCCGCGTCACTTGACCATAGTTCAAAATTACGCGAACCGTCCCCAAAAGCCCTCGTGTAGCTTAACAGTGGAACGTTAATATTCACTCATTCACTCCTATCTGAAGCTGAACACAAGAAAGATTGTATTTCAGATTTCAATAATATGAAATATTTTATAGTAAAATAATTGAATAATAATGAAATAAAGTAATGATAAGGAAATGTCCAGAAATAGGGGATTAGAAATATTCAAGTTTTGAGTGTTTCTTTTCTAGAGTTAACGAAAAACCGATTTTGCCCACAACAATTTTCTACAGTGATGTGTGTCATCATTTTCTTATGATTTTGTCTTGTGGAATGAGCTACCTTGAGATGGTTGCTCAAACCATTGAGGCTGAAAGTCCCCGAACTATCTGGGTGTGGATGGTTGAAGAATGGTATACCACAACTCGTGTCCTCGTCCCTTGATCTTGTTGAAAAGGAATATGTCCGTCGCCAATAACTCTCTTGTTGCTTCGAAATACCATGTAAATAAAGAAAAAGGATCTTGTAACAAGTGTATTTAGTTGTGTATCACAGTTTTTAACAACAACAGTAACAAAAAAAAAGTCTTTATCGACTTGAAAAGTAAGCTCCATCTTGTTACTGAATTTGAGCCAGACATGGGTATTCTAGCATAAAAATATCACCCACGGAAATCTTATTAGCAGAACTTATCTATTTAGTTTTTTTGTATATTTTTTAAAGTACTATTTTACATATTTATTTATTCATCGTGTTATTTCTACATGTAAAGATATGTTTCTCTATCTCAGTTTTAATAAAAAAAATTTGTATTTTACATTTTGGATATTATATGGTTTAGTTAATATATTTTCATTCATGCAAGTATTTTATATGCGAAACTCAGCGGCTGAGTGGTACCGCGCTTCCATGCCACAGGCCCGGGGTTCAAATCCCGGGAAGGACAAATTCGACTCAGCCTTTCATCCCTTTAGTAGGGGGGTAAATGAGTACCAAGCTTGCTTGGGAACTAAACATTGCGGGTTTCGCGTCAGACTGACCACTTGACCAAAACATCTGCACATGCACCCCAGCACCTAAGGTCACGTAAACTGAGAAAGGCACACTAGGCCTTGGTCTTCATGAGCTGTTGCGCCACTGAGTTCAGTTATTTCATAAGTGGGAAATATTACATACTCGTTTTGCGGTTCCACCTAAGTAATGTTAACAATCTCTGGTACATAAACAAAAACAAAAAGATTGTGAGAGCTTGGATTACATATAAAGCAAATTTAGTGAAGTTTGTTCCCCCCCCCCTACTTAAATCCAAGTCTTTTAAAGTGTTTTCAAAGCCCAACACCAGGAAAGGAGACCCGACCCCTATATTTACATTCTCGACCTTAACAAAAAAGTTGAAGCGGTGCAATAATCAACCATTTAGATTAACTCCGGACAAAGAATGTCCTGCACAATATTATTCAGAACGTGTTGAATGCGCACGCGGTTGTTTGCTTACAACTGATTGCGTCTCAGTCATCCACAGGTGCGCGTTATTTCTTGAAAGAGAATGACACGAGAAAGCGGTTGATCCAGGATAGCGATGCATTTTCATAGCGCACGCGATACAACGATTTGGAATAAGAGAGGATAAAGGTCGTGACGATTTTCATCCCCCCCCCTTCCTTTTTCATAGTTGTAAATATAATATTCCAGCGACAATGCTCGGAAAGATATTGAATTCGATTCAGTTTCTACAATATGGTTTTGGACGGTTTTATAATACATGTTGTTATTGTGTGTGTTGTTATCCACTCCATTGACGAAACACTTTTTAAGGATTGTTTCCTAAAATTTTAGACTTTTACGTGAAAAGAAGGATAGGGATTATTTTAGAAAGATTTTCTGTGCACATAAAAAAGTAATGCCCTCGCTTGAGAACACACACCTGCACGCACACAGCACGCACATCGTAAACAAATATTCAAAGTAGATCAACATGTTATTGGTACTTTTTTTTAAAGACAATTAAAAAAGTATTGTACTTATTATTAAATTTGAAAATAATGATACTCCCAATTAGTAATAATTATCCTTTTACCCATGCATTATTTTTAATAAATGGGAAATGGGTGTTTGTATTTTTTACACAAACTGTTTAAGTTATAGGATCTGATGAAACTATCTGCAGTCGCATTTCATTTATTCTGCATTTAATTTTTTTTTATATTTTATTTTTATAACCACGTACGTCGAGAAATATTTTTCAATTAAGTACATTTTTCAGAATGGCAATAAAATGTTAATAGCTGAGTGAGAAATCCTGTATATTTCACATGGATTCGCAACCAACTACTTAGGAACTGTTCTTGCTGAAAAAATCTAATCTGTTGATACGACATCAATTCGTTCCTTCTTAATTGCAGGTGTTTTTCCCCACAAATGAAAAAGGTTCATTCTCCATTACAAAAATATTTATTTGTTTCAAAACCATGTACTAGAGAGCATAAAATTATTACATGGAGCCCTGGATAATAAACAATAGAATATTCACAAATGTTTTAATATTATTTTATTTTATTATAATAAGAGTCGAAAAAGTATTATAAAATAAAATTTGTATGTATGAATAAAATTTTCATTTTTAATGACTGATATGAGTTTTAACTACTTGCGGTTATTCAAATTTCAAAGCGAACGTGAATTCCTTTAGCACATTCACATTTTTATATATATATATATATATATAATTTTCTTTTCAGTATTTTTTTTTACTGTGACTCGTGGAACACAGTTTGAAAATCTAACCGTTTAAATCTTGAAATGAGTTAAAATAATATTCGAAGAAAAAAATTGATAAAGTTAAATCCTATTAATGAATGGTTCTCTGATGTGAGATACGAAGGTGCATAGTTTATAAACTTTCGGTGTCTATAGGAAGCATTAAAAGTAAAAATTAAATTCACACAAAATTCTGTTACGTAAATTAAAAATAAAATTTTGTAAATAAATTTTGAAAATAAAAGCCAGATTTTTAATTTTTAATAATCAAAAGCCCATGTGGTTTTTGATTTGAGATACATGCATAGAGCTTTGCTCAGAGTCACTGCTTCGTAGCAATTAAGGATTGAATACAAAGGTCATTCACACTTCATGGAAATGAATTCGTCATTAATTTTCTCGTTTACATTTTGATAATAAAACTTTGAAAATTTTAGAATAATCATTTGCTAACGTTTTCTTTTTAATGGCATGTAAAATAAATGATTTATTTTAAAAACAGAGCTCCTAAAAATGATATATGGCTCGAAGGTTAAGTAATTACGCTCTCCCAGGAGAAATATTCTCGTCAATAACTTAAAAAGTGGTGTAAAAATCTCAATTATTGCATTTGAATTAAAAGTATTTATAATATATTAAATTTGAAAGAGAAAAAACATCTAGCAGAAAGTAAAAATGAAATCGTTCAAACATCCTATTCAAACGCAGGCAACTACCAAGATAGGGAAGTTTCTGATCCCGAAAGAAAATCTACCCACTAAAAGATTCACTGCATCGAAACTAGGAATGCATTCTGGCACTGTAAGCAAAATCATTCATAAAAAAGATTTAATGTTGAATAAGATGCTTAACCTTAAAGTTCATCTCCCTTTTTGAAACATATTCCTGAAAGAAAAGCACACAAATTGTAGAAAATTATGTAAATAACACCTAGCTGGTGGGAAAAATGGAAATTTGTGGTAACACTCGATGAGGTATGGATATATTTAAGTAAATGTAGTAAAAGAAGATCAATTTTTTTTTTTTTGCTCAACTGACGAGAATGACTGTATGAAATGGCTTTGTCAGTGTGCATTCCTGAAGTGATTCATGATTGCTGCTAGATTTTCTAACTACAGCAAATTAAAAATCAAAATAAAATCTAAAGTAAAGTCAAAATGAATCCATTCTTTTATCCTTTGAGTATTAACCAATTTTTTTAAAAAAGAAATTCCAACTTTATTGGGAAAGGACATTGATAAAATTGAACTTGATATGTACAAAGCCTCTAGACACACGTCTATGTCAACTGCCGCTTAATTAGCAAAGAAAGAATTAGAAACACGAATAAAGTGTGTCCTGTTTGATGAAATACGTGTAAAATCACCCTACACTCCTGCAATGAACTTTTGTGCTTTCGGTTTAATAAAACCGAGCCGAAGGAAAACGGCATCACTGAAATGAAAGGTTGAAGAGGAATGGAGTAAAATTTGCAAGACATTACTAAGGAAAAGTTTACTTTCATAAAAAATACGAGCTAGAGCTATCGTCAAGAATAATAGCTATCAGATAGAAGCACACTTCTCCAAAAAATACCGTATTTATTGATAAAAATTGACTATCAAAATCGTTTCCATAAACTGTGAACGACTTTCTACCCAAAGGACTCTTTGAAGTTTCATATAGGCTATTCACGATGAATATCGCAACTTTGACCACAAGTGATCCAATGACGACACTTGACACCCCACTCTCTAAAATTTCCACACCTTGCTGAAGATTTAAAGGCAATGAGAGAGAGAGAATTTTTAACTTCGCTCTCTAAAGCAACGCGATTGCTATTGGAGCTGGTACTCGTAATTTTGAACCTAAAATCAGTCACCTAAATCCGTTCCCCATTATCCAAACTTCCACAACCAGCCAACGCGAGTATTTGAGCTTCAATATATTTTACGAAGGACTCGAACTCAAGCACCCAACCGATACCACATCCTTAATCATAGTTTTTTACTTACAACGTGGGTTTGATTTTTTCTTGTTTAAACATACTGATCAGATATATGACTTTCTTAGTCATATAATTGGACATTTTTCCAATGATCGATTAGTAATTTTACTACTCAAAAAAAAATTATTTCAAAATTAAATCATTTTTGAAAAATCCAAAATATTTGAAAGCGGGAAGTTCGAAATCAATTTCCTTGAGTGAGTGCTTATTAACATCGCCATCTATAGCAACCCGAAGACAATTGGCACCGAATCTTGTAATTTTCAACCTCGATCGAAGGATGATGCCAACACCTGAGTTCTCACCCCGCTCTCCAAACTATCACACCACGCCAGCGGGAGAACTTGGATCCCCGACATATTTAATGTGCATTATCCCTTCTACATGACAAAATTCTTAGAGGCACAGGGGTTTGAACTCGTGACGCCCCGGTCATGAATTTAGGATCGTAATCTTTGTACTACAACAGCCCCAATCAATTACTTTGGAGAACGCCCTTTATAATAATGAAAATTTCTGGACTCAGGGAAAACTGATTAAAGGGGATTCAAATATCTCATATTGGTGCTCAGAATAACCGAATTTTGATTTTATATACGTAGTTGAAATTCTTGAAAAATAATACACGGAAGCTACAGCAAGCAAGTGTCTAAGCAAATGTCAATTACTTAATCATAAATTATGAGTTAAATGAGAAAAATAGAGCAAAATGATTTGTAAACACTCATACGTTTGTTTTTCCGAATAGTTCCAACAACTGTAAAGTTCATTGGAATCTTCAGAAGTTTGTCAGCTAAAGGTATCGAAGTAAACCAATTATCCATTGTAATGTTTCGAGTAGTCCCTTGAATACTCCTTGTCAACTCTTCGACGAAGTAAGACGATGGAGGAACACCTTTGGTTTGAGTATTCGAACCCAAATAAGGTGTTGCCTTAACCATATAATTTGTTCCTCGTCGCACATCATTACTATTTTTATTCCATGTTTGGCAGGCTTGTTCGGTATACACATTCTAAAGGGGCACCTACCTCGAAAAGCTAATAGCTGTTCATCAATAGTAACATATGATCCAGGTTTATAAGAGTCCACACAATTCTTTATGAAGTCATCCCAAATTTCTACGATTAAGGCAAATTTCTATCTTTTTCTTTTCTTTCAATTCTGGTATCTTTAGAATCTAAACGTAGACAATTCAGCAAAAATCAAAATCTTACTTCACTCATTCCAGCATTGTACCGCTGACCGCATAAAGTTGCATCAAATATTCGCTTGTGACTAAATGATTATTTTTCACAGCCGCTGACAAAACAAGTAATACTTTAATTTCATCAATACAAGTTTCTGATACTGTTAATTTTTGTTCATTATACCTATCTTATTTTCTTCTAACTTCAGAATTAGTAGGATAAACAACTTTTTCGATCATTTGTGGAGTAAATAAGTGATTAAAAGTTTTCAGAGGACTGAATAATTCTTTAGCAATGTCCTTTGGCCCTTGAATAAAATGAATAACATTTCGAGCTGCTGTTCTCGTGTTGCTCGATTTAGAAACAGATGACTACTTTGATTTATCTTTACCAGTAAGCTGCATTTTCCCCGGATAAATAAAAGATTTATCACATGATTCAAAAAATTTTGGTATTTTTTCAAGCCAATTACTTTTATCGGAGACCGTGCATATCTCTGTTTTAGCTCCAAATTTTAAATTCTCATTAACTTCCCGAGTTTAATTTTCAGATATTATTTGCTTACCATCCATACAAACACAAAATAATCCATCGCTTTTCTTCTCTATCACTGTCTGTAAATTCATAATTTTCGACTTCAATAAAATCTTCATTTCTAATTCATCCTCAGAAATAAAATTTTCATCATCACTTAAATCTTTTAATAATTCACGAATAGCCTCAGTTTTATCCCAAAAGTTTTCTCTGCGAAAACGTTTTGACATCTTTCCGACAACACAGAAAAAAACTAAGTCAGATTCTCAATCCCAAACCTTACTGCTACCCATTCGTCTCTCAGACGAACATTGTTCTAAAAATACTATATGCGAAAATATTTTGAGCAAAAGAAATACGCTTATCTGTAGTTTCCAAGGTCATATGAAGGTACTGAGACGCACGTTACATTTCCTGTTTTTTTCGGGGGGGGGGGTACATGGTTATTTGTTACAGCCGTAGTCTACTAGACGAATGGGTAGCATTCTAGGGTTAAACACAATTTTAAAAATATAATTTTTAGGAAACAGTAATTTTTGTATGCAATCTTACCTCATCAAAAATCTTGTCCTCTTTTTGTTTAATTTTTTTAAAAAATATTATGTCCTTTCTTTCTTATTTCTCTTATTTCTTTTATTTTGTTCTGAATTGTGCAAAATATGCATATATTGTCATCATTGAACTTTCCATATCGGGATATTTCATAGCATTTACAGCTTATTCACCAGGTTTTACTCCCTATTTTTGATTCATTTTTTTAATTTTGATGTATTAACAGTATTAAAAGAACAAACCACTTCCCAAACAGGAAGAAAAAATACTTGTATATTTAAACTTATAATTGCACTAATAATGCATATATTTTTATTCTTCAAAGAAGAAAACTCACATTCAAATCATGAATTTTCCTTTCTTTTGCTCATGATTTCTTAAAATTATTATAGTTCGATTAGCAAATACTTTCCTTAAATTAAAGGAAAGCATACAAACTTTTCTCCAAAAACAAATACAGAGACTTAGCAGTTATGCTTGCAGCTACTCAACTGTTAATTTACTTTTCTATCAGTCAAATTGAGAGTGGTATGCCAGCTGATTATTTTTTAGAAGTCATTCGATATACTTCTAATTCATAGAATAAAAAAAATATGTAATATCCCTGGAAAGGTCATGAATTGAAGATTTCAGAAATCTCAAAATCGATATTCTGAATATTTTTAGCCTACTGACTGGACCTTAAAGAAATGATAGCTGTTATTACATTTTAATGCTTACAAATTCTTTTATTTAAGAGTGTTTCTATTGTTCTGATAACCACCTGTACTTTAGCAATGCATAAGATGTATATTGTGCTGATTAAATTAATGCAGTTTAGTGAAAGAGATTCCGCTTCTGTCTCGGGCCTCTGGCCGACTGACCGACCAAAAGAACACAACTGTCGTATCCATAACAACATCTACCCTCCTTGTCTATCATAGTTCGTTGCATCTTTTGAGAGATTTTTACTACAGTGACATTACAACTCATCAACTTCAGCGCGCTGCATTCATCCGAGAGAAAGAGGGAGCAGTTTCCCATAATCGTTGTGTTTACACGAGCTCTACAAGCGCATTATACACAGCTCGACTCCATCGTGAGTAAAAGAGCCTTTGTGGAGAAACATTGAGAGAAACCAACGGAGAGTGACCCCAACTCCGACTTCCCATCGGAACTGGGACCAATGATACAATGAGCATAGGGAACGAGATTTGTGAATGGGAGAAGTTCTTTCTTTTTTCCTCTCGTTTTCTTACACTATTTTACAACTCGTTTCGAACTCAGAGAGTTAAGAGCTGCACGCTCATCGACGCAGAAAAAATGCATTTCTCCAAACTGTCTTCACGCGGTGTTTAACAAAAGAACCAAAATTCTTAGCACTTTCTCAGATAGAGAAATGTACTACCAGTATTAAAAGGATGCGTGAGGCTCGCCAACTGCCTCCATTCTCTGAAATTGCTTTTGTAGCTCTTTCGGTCTCTGCGTTATTCAGTCTCACCGTAGAGTAGTCTCACTGTTTAAATTGAAAAAGAAATTTGTGTTTGTAGGATGAAAGAAGACGAAATTAAAAAAAAAACTACATAAAAATATTGAAATAAAAACACATTGTCGAAATAGGAAAGAAAAATGCACTTTGACATGAAAGTAAAAATATCTCTGTTTCAAATTTTCATGACAAAGCTTTGTAGGTTTGATTTTTAATTTCAATTCTCCTGAATGTAGAAATTGTTTTATTTAGAAGTGAAACTCGACCGTTTTCTGATGATAATGAAATTTCTATCGTAAATTTTTTAATAACTCATGTACTCGTTAAACATAAACATGCGCGTACGTGTGTGTATAATGTTTTCGCTTATAAACACATTCCCACATTATCATATCACATTAATATATAACTTAATTACTGTTAAAATCTCTTAAATATGTACGCAATTTTTGAATGATTCTATGTTTTAAAGTCACGATATGATAGATGGATACATGAATTATAGTCACACAAACCTGTAATAATTTTAGAAATTTTTCTATTAGAAAGTGTGTTTTTTATTATGTCAAATGAATCATATTAGAATAAAATATTTAATTTCTTCAATAGTGCAATAGCGCACATGAGGGCTTCGTATTGGATTATAATGAAAATGTTGAAGGAAGCATTATTTGTTGATTCAATGGGTTCGTTATTGACAATTAAAGATATTTTATTGTGTGGCAATTGACACTTTGAAATACATAATTGATAAATATTTTTTTTCTCGTTAAGAATTCAGTTAAACGACTTATTTACTAAAAAATTCACTAATTTTGCTGTGATTTTTTTAAACGTACATTTTTAAAAAATTCACTAAGGAATGCAAATAAAATTTATATTTTTGAAAGAGTTTAATTTATTTTGTTTGTGCTGCAACATATATTCTCTTTTTTGCCTCTCCAATAAAAAAGGACAATCCGACTTTTTTATTTCTCTCCCACTTCTGTGATGGAAAAAGATTATTGCAACACATCTAGTTCAAACTATTTTAAAATGTTCTGCAATGAGAGATGTAATACATACAGGTTGATTAAAAATTAGTGTGACCAATTTTAAATGCGTATAACTATTTATGATAATTTTTAGCGCTTTACTGCCAGTTATATTTTAAAAATAAAATGTTTAAATTATCAATCTAACTATTTTTATTACTGGGAGTAAGCTATGGCTCCAAAATTAGATCCTCAAACCCAAAACGAAATTTTAAAGCTTTTGAAGGGTGGTTGCTCCAATTCTGTTATAAGTAAAACATTTAAAAATCAGAAAAGACGGTTTTGCTATCTAAACTTCGAAAAGAAATAAAATTTGGCTGGCAGTCGAAAGCTCCAGGGGGAAAAAATGTGGATGAAAGGAAATCCTTGGGGGACAAGAAAAAAAAAGAGCCGAAAAGACTTATCGCTGTAGAAAATCCTTTGCCTCAAAGGACTTTAGCAAATCAACTACAGGTATCGCAATCGATAATTTGTCATCAGACAAAGAAAATTGGTTATAAAAAAGTGAATAAATAAATCTGTCATTAAATGTCTGTTAAGATTAAAAAACGAAGAAAACGTTCTTGGTCTCAGTATTTAATGTTACCCAAAGATAGATATAAAACATGGATAACTTCGGATGAAGTACTGTTTCATCTGTTATTCACAACTGACAAAACGAATATACAACATATTTCAAGCTAAAAACATTGCAAAGACGTTGTTGTTTTTCAAAAAGCAAATTGACTGTCAGGTGTTACGGCATGGATGGGAATGGCAAAAATTGAGAGGCAAAAATCAAAGGCAAAAGTTGATGCTGAATACTATCAGAATAGAGTTTAAAAACACTTGATCAAAGGAAGTAAACATCTTTACTAGGGTTTCTGATTTCCCGGGTTTTTTCATTCCCGGGAATGTCCGGGAAATCCCGGGAGCGTAATTGTCGTTCCCGAAATTCCCAGGAATATATCAAAATTTCAAAAAAATTTAAAAACAAGTTATTTTTAAGTAAAATCAATAATAATTATATAAAATAAAGATACACATATAAATTCCAAAATTAATACTTATTTGTATAATGAGCTAAAAATACAAAAAAATATATAATAAATTGATCATTCATTTTTAAAACCGGATTTCAGAAAGCATAAGCAATTTATACTTTTATTACTCAGCCTAGTTCTATGCTTTGTGACGAACAATCCGGCTGCAGAAAATGCTCTATGGGCATCAATTGACGTTGGAGGAATTGTTTTTAAGGCCTCACATAGTTTTATAATGTTTGGTGATAGATTTTCAGTCGAGTCGAACAACTGCATCTCTTGTTTCATGATTTTGTTGAAACTAGTACCTTTTTTGGTTGAACAATATAAAACTTTTGTTTTAGAGTAAATTGTGTGCTTTCTCTCAAATTTTTCATCCAACGTCAGAGGTTTTTCTTTCAAAATCTCCATGCTCTCTTCTGAGTGTGAAGAGTTGGATATTGATTCATCTTCTCCACAGAAAAGCCTTATCCCTAGGCTTGTCTAACCAAACAATTTTTACTAGGCAATCGTGACATATCAACAGTAACTAAAACTGTTTCGTATTTTCTCCCAAAATTCAGGTATTGCATTAATCCTATTAAATTAACGTTGCGTCAGTCATTAATTCTTTGGATTAGAGAATATTTCATATTTTTCTCAAATTCTGGGTTTTGTTCGTTCAATTCTCCAATAAAGAAAGAAAATACACCTTCAGCAGTTCGCAAAGTTGCATTTCGACGGCATAATTTTTCTAAGCCAATTTTTACTGGCTTTTAAGCCTGCTACAATTGTAGTCACAGTTTCAAACTCTACATTGCCATCATTTGTTCTTCTTTAATGTCACTTAATGCTTTTAAAATTGCTGACTTTATTTCTAAAAATCTTTCAAGCATTGCCACACGGCAACCTATTCCGACGTGTTTTGGCATCCAAACAAACCCTCTTTTCCCAGCCAAACTCTTCTTTAACTTATTTTTGTAAAACATCCTTTTTGAGGGGTGATTTTCTAAATAATTTTACTACTAATCTTTTTTATAGATTCAGTTGTGTTAGTTATAGAATTTTTTCTGCATTAGTGATATGAAACAAAGCATCTGTTCCTACACCGCTTTCAAATTCTAAATCTAATGCTTTGTTTAATGCTAAATTTAATCTTTGCGATTCTTGGGAAATCCCGGGAACGAAGTATATTCACGGAAATAGAAAAAGTACAGAAATCTTATGATTTCCCGGAAAAGAAACCCTAGTCATTACTCTCAAGGAAACTTCGTTTTCACCAAGATTCTAAACCAAGTCATACTGCAAAATCAGCTATAAAATGGCTTAATGATTATCAAAAAAAAATTTTTCTCATGAGAAATGGCAACCACCATCCCCTAACTATTTTGTTTGAGATTATTTTTTATGGGGATACTTGAAAAAAACAATTAAGTAGACATAAAGTAGGAACACTTCAAGGGCTTCAAAAAGCAATCAAAGAGGAAGAGTTGAAAAAATACTTCCAATATTGATCAAAAAAAATCTTTTCGCTTGGCTGCAACATTTCGTTAAACGTACTCTGCTTAAGGAAACTACTTTGAAAATTTCATGTAAATAACTATATTCAATAAAAAATTATGATGCTCTGAAATGGGTCGCATTACTTGTGCACCAACCGGTATTTGTTATATATATTTGTTATGCTAAAAAAGAGAAAGCACATGGTTTTAACGAAATTAAGCAAACATTCCTACTTGTCAAAAAATAATCTTGAATGTAGCATAAAAGTGGAAAAAACTTTATGTGCAAATCAATATTTATGACCTCAAAAACTAAAAATACGAGAGAATGCAAAAATAATTATTTCGCAGAAAGTTTTTCTCTGTCTCTGTTGTACCACGCATGTGTTCAGATTTTATTTTGAGGGAAAAAATTAGTTGAAAATATCCCGACTATGTGCTTTACAGGAATCTATGGCGAACTATCGGGAGATTCGGGTACAGTGAAATAACACAAGGAAGTAAAGTAGGCTGTGTTGAAGTAGCATCACTTCAAAAGTGTAGAATCTACTCCAAGAAATAGATGTTAGACGTCCATCAGGGCAAGATTTTCCCTGTGTGCAACAGCCTCTAATCACCGGCATCTCTTGTTAGCAACTCGCCTATGTAAAACAGGCGATGGTACTCAGCGGCAAAGACAATTGCTCCTAGCAAGAGGACGGAGAATGTCAAATCCAAAATAGACTTCATCAGGAGGTTCTCTTTGCACGTAGGACACAAAACACCATATGGCCCATAAGAAAGCATACTGCTGAATATCGAGATTTTATGCAATGAGACTGGAGTCAGGTGCCGTTTACTGGAAAATCTCTATTTTTTCAAAATGTGACAGTAGATAAGAAATGCCGATTCTGCTGTAAAAGGCGGAGCAGGTGGGGCAGGCGCGGCAGGTGGGGCAGAGTTGAGTTGTTTTCCTCCCTCCTTCTTCTGAGTTGAGTTGTTTTCCCTCCTTCTTCTGAGTTGAGTTGTTTTCCCTCCTTCTTCTGAGTTGAGTTGTTTTCATTCGCTTCTGAGTTGATGGCGGAGCTGAGTTGAGGATTTTGTTTAAAAATTATCGTTTAAAGATTTTATTACACAGTATTTTGTTCTTTATTTTTTGTTTCTATAAATTTGAATAAAAGGATTTTTTTATATACTTAATATGAGTTAATTTGATTTTTTGTTAGTTTAATTTGTGTTCAAATACTTTCTTTTTAAAAATAAATGTGGGTATATTTTTTAAAACAGATTATCTAAGAATGTTTAAGCGTAAATGATATTTTAAATACATTTCATACAAAAGTAAGAAAAAACAATACTGTATAAATATTTTTATAAATTTTACACGGTATTTTGTTCCTATAAATCTGAATAAAATGGTTTCTTCTATATGCTTAATTTGAGTTAATTTTATTTTTTGTTAGTTTAATTTAAGTTGAAATAGTTTCATTTAAAAAATAAATATAAATATTTTTAAAGAAATTATCTAAGTATGTTTAAGCACAAGTGATATTTTAAATATATTTCATATAAAAGTAAAGAATATTTATGCTCATGTTTTTAAACATAAACCCTTTGCTTTTCCCAAAAAGTATAAATTGCATAACTATTCATAGTAATAGTCATTCAATCAAGCCCTGTTCGTCGGAAACAATGTATCAAGATTTAGAAGCGTTTTACGAAAATCCCGAAGTTCCAAGTGGCTTCGGGGGTGTGGAGGCATTACATCGCTCTTTAAAAGGAAAATATAGTAAAAAAGATGTAAAACAATGGTTATCACAGAAAAATGCTTACACTCTTCATAAACCTGTTCGGCATAAGTTTCGGCGGAATCGAGTATTTGTAAGTCATATTGATCGTCAGTTTCAAGCGGATTAAGCCGATATGAGTAGATAAGAAAAGCCGATTCTGCTGTGAGGGCGCAGGCGCGGAGTTGAATTGTTTCCCTCCTGTGGAGGCACAGGCACGGAGGTAGCGTGGAGTTGAGTTGTTTCCCTCCTGATTTTTGGAAAATCTTTGCTTAGATAATATCTTAAGAGAAGTAAGAGAAATGTTATATCCACCTGATTATATTGAATACTATGAGGATCTGAATAAAATGATTTTTTAAATGTTTAATTTGAGTTAATTTTATTTATATTGTTTGTTACTTTAGTTTATGTTGAGATACTTTCTTTTTAAAAATAAGTGTGGGTATATTTAAAAAAAAATATCTCAGAATGTTTAAGCGTAAATGATATTTTAAATACATTTCATACAAAAGTAAGAAAAAAAATAATGTATAAATATTTTGTATAAGTTTTCGACAAGATTTGGCTTTAAAAAGTTTATTTTTATAAATCTGAAAAAATTGGGTTTTTTTTATATGTTATATTGTTAATTTTTTTTCATACTCTTTCTAGTTTAATTTATGTTGAAATAGTTTCATTTTAAAAGATAAATATCAATATACGTCTTTCAAACAAATTAGCTATAAGTATGTTAAGCATAACTGATATTTTAAATATATTTTGTATACAAGTAAGGAAAAATTTATGTTTATGTGTTTAAAGCAAACTCTTTGCCTTTTCCAAAGAGTATAAATTGTATAACTATTCATTGCAATAACCATTTAGTTAAATTATTTTTTTCTTAATTGAATAGAAATAAAAAAAAATTTTAATCGCTTTCTTGAATGTTTTTTTATAATAATCTTTTTTTGAAAAAAAAAATGAGCACTTTTTCTTATTGGAACTTACAAAATATGTAACTGAAGAATTTTTGGAAAATCTTTGCTTAGATAATATTTTAAGAGAAGTAAGATAAATGTTATATCCACCTGATTATTTTGAATATTATGAGGATCTGAATAAAATAATTTTTTTAAATGTTTAATTTGAGTTAATTTTATTTATATTGTTTGTTAGTTTAATTTATGTTGAGATACTTTCTTTTCAAAAATAAGTGTGGGTATATTTAAAAAAAAATTATCTCAGAATCTTTAAGCGTAAATGATATTTTAAATACATTTCATACAAAAGAAAGAAAAAAAATAATGTATGAATATTTTGTATAAGTTTTCGACAAGATTTGGCTTTAAAAAATTTATTTTTATAAATCTGAAAAAATAGGGTTTTTTTATACGGTTATATTGTTAATTTTTTTTCATACAGCTTTCTAGTTTAATTTATGTTGAAATAGTTTCATTTTAAAAGATAAATATCAATATACGTCTTTCAAACAAATTAACTAAGTATGTTAAGCATAACTGATATTTTAAATATATTTTGTATACAAGTAAGGAAAAATTTATGTTTATGTGTTTAAAGCAAACTCTTTGCCTTTTCCAAAGAATATAAATTGTATAACTATTCATTGCAATAACAATTAGTTAAATTATTTTTTTCTTAATTGAATAGAAATTTAAAAAAAACATGTATTATACATTGCTTTAATAACAAATTGTAAATTTTAATTCGGTATAATGATTACACATACACAGTAAAGATACAAAGTAAATTGTTTATTCAGAAATCAACATCTTGTATTGCGTTTTACATTACAATCCTATATATATATATATACACATTACAAGAGAACAACAAATTGTAAAATTGATTTCAGTATAAGGATAACACAAAAATATACAAAGTAAATTGTTTATTTACAAAAGCAGCATTCCATTTCACATTACAATCTTTTATTCACATTACAAAAATTACATTATTGTGCCATCATTGGATTTTATGTCTTACTACTCACTGAATAGGTCTAAATTCATCGATGACCAATGTCCACGGGCAAGCGTAGTAATGCCATCATGATTAATAAACCTTTTGTCATCTTTATAGGACAGAGCAAGTTTGTTTTGCTTTATGGAGTGTATTGAATGAAATTTGGATCTAATTAAGTTCATGTCAACATATTTTAATTTTTGATTAAAAAGACAGACTTTCTAGTCCTCAAATGTTATTTTATTTTTTAAAGTTTGTTTTTAATTCCTTTTAACCGCTTTTCAATCTTATGGTTTGATTTGTAGGCATACATTTTCGATTTTAATCCTACATATTCTGTCATAATATTTTCTTTGTTTTCATCTTTCATTTTCCCGAAGACATTTTTGTTAACTAGAGGTAAATTAAGGTATCCGAACACGTTGAAAATGACTAAATTCAGTCAAGACAGATATTTTTGTTTTTTATTTTATTGAATATAGAGCTATCTTTTGACTTTACGAAACATACTTTATTTTGTTTCTACACTACCTAGAGGCTAAGTTACAATCAATTTTATAAAGTTAGAAAAACCGGAAGTGTGGGTTTTTGATCTACCAGAAGTGGGCATTTAAATTGTTCAAAATCTATCATGGCGAGTCCGATAACTCAAAATATTACGAATGTATTTCTATAAAACTTTTGAAACCTGATATTTCGTTATTTTCTAGAGAATGTACTAAAATATGTTTTATTATATGAATACTTTTTGAGTTATTGCTTGTTATTTAAATAATGGTCTCATAAAAAATGTAATATTTCTTATAATGTTTACTCAATCAGCTCTAAAATTTTCAAATTTTAATAAAAAATTAAAATTTTAACACATTTTCTAGATAAATGCATCTAGTTTGTTTTCGTAAAACTTTTACTAATACATGTTTATTACTTTTTTCTCTAACTGCTTTGAAGTTTTTTAAAAATATTGCTAAAATTTAACTTATAATTGTGATTTTTGCAAAATTCAGGTAATTTATATTAAATTTTGATAGTTAAATAGAGAGTATTATTTATTGGTATTGAGTCCTAAAAGAGCATTTATAATGTTTTAGTATGCTATTTTGTTAAAAAGTACTCCGAACCTGTTCGGATACCTTAAAAATGTTATTTTTGTCATAGTCTGAAGTGTCATATAAGTTAATATCGCCTTTCTTGTCACTATAAAAATCATCATATATTTCATATATTCATATATATTTCATATATATTTGATATATATTTCATATTTCATATATATTTCATATATTTTCATCATATATTTCATCATCATCATTTATTTCATAGATAAAGGAATCGGTGTCTGTATACATGAGCCTTACTTTCGAGTCGTAACGGTGCTTCATGTACTCATAGTGAAAAGAATACATTAGGACTTTTGATAAGTCTAAAATCGCCATTCCTACCTGTATTGGTTTCAAGAATTTGATTTGGGTTTTTTTTTAAGATGAACGGCCATTAAGTTTTCAGAAAATATTGTACGACGATTAAAATTTGGTTTCGCTATTAACTTTCGAGCTTGCTCTTCTGTTGAGCATAAACGTATATCTACTCTTCTTCTTACATTTTCCATCGTTTTCCCAAATATGCTGTTATTCATTAGTTTGTAATAATCCTTCTGAAAGTCATTTACAGCTTTAGTTCTTAATTCTGTATTGTAATCTATGTAATTTTTAAGCCAAGGAGATTGAAAAAATTTTAAAACGCGATGAGTTTTTTTCAAGACTAACCCTAATTTTAAATATAGCTTTAAATTAGAATAATGGAGAACATATTTTGTTTTGGATTCCAAAGTAGTTAAAGTCTAGGTTCTTTACAATTAGGTGGGGGCTTATTTTCAGGGGCAAGGGGGAAAGTCTGAATGTCTGATGTTTCTCACACACTATATCACTGATGAGGAGAGGAAATATTTTTAAATCTTCTTCAAATGAATAAATGTTTATTCCTATATCGTTCATTTTCGAAAATTTTTTCGCCTCGTTAGGAGGTGTTGGAAGGGCTTTTCCATTACAAAGTTCAATCTTATTCTTTGTTTTTGTGGGCATACTTTTCCAATTTTAATCATACCTGAATGGAGAATAAAGGTTCGTGCGGACTTCGAGTCTTAAGATTTCGTCCAGTGTCCAGCCCGAGCCTTTATCCTCGAAATCCTCACTTTCTTTCACTATTTTCTCAGACATGTTGTCATAAAGGCTGGCGAAATTAGTTCCTTGAAATACTGCATTATTTGGAGTTTTAAATTCAACGTTTTTTATCATTTTTCCGGCATCTGTTGCTTTCGAGTAAATGCAATGAATCCATTTACTCACTTTCAATGTATTCGTAAAAGTTTTACGAAAACAAACAAGATGCATTTATCTAGAAAATGTGCTAAAATTTTAATTTTTTTATTAAAATTTGAAAATTTTAGAGCTGATTGAGTAAACATTATAAGAAATATTACATTTTTTATGAGACCATTATTTAAATAACAAGCAATAACTCAAAAAGTATTCATATAATAAGACATATTTTAGTACATTCTCTAGAAAATAACGTAAATATCAGGTTTAAAAAGTTTTATAGAAATACATTCGTAATATTTTGAGTTATCGGACTCGCCATGATAGATTTTGAACAATTTAAATGCCCACTTCTGGTAGATCAAAAACCCACACTTCCGGTTTTTCTAACTTTATAAAATTGATTGTAACTTGGCCTCTAGGTAGTGTAGAAACAAAATAAAGTATGTTTCGTAAAGTCAAAAGCTAGCTCTATATTCAATAAAATAAAAAACAAAAATATCTGTCTTGACTGAATTTGGTCATTTTCAACGTGTTCGGATACCTTAATCTTTCTAACTTTATAAAATTGATTGTAACTTGGCCTCTAGGTAGTGTAGAAACAAATAAAGAAAATTTCGTAAAGTCAAAAGATAGCTCTATATTCAATAAAATAAAAAACAAAAATATCTGTCTTGACTGAATTTGGTCATTTTCAACGTGTTCGGATACTTTAATTTACCTCTAGTTAACAAAAATGTCTTCAGGAAAAGGAAAGATGAAAACAAAGAAAATATTATGACAGAATATGTAGGATTAAAATCGAAAATGTATGCCTACAAAACAAACCATAAGATTGAAAAGCGGTTAAAAGGAATTAAAAAACAAACTTTAAAAATAAAATAACATTTGAGGACTAGAAGTCTGTCTTTTTAATCAAAAATTAAAATATGTTGACATGAACTTAATTAGATCCAAATTTCATTCAATACACTCCATAAAGCAAAACAAACTTGCTCTGTCCTATAAAGATGACAAAAGGTTTATTAATCATGATGGCATTACTACGCTTGCCCGTGGACATTGGTCATTGATGAGTTTAGACCTATTCAATGAGCAGTAAGACATAAAATCCAATGATGGCACAATAATGTGATTTTTGTAATGTGAATAAAAGATTGTAATGTGAAATGGAATGCTGCTTTTGTAAATAAACAACTTACTTTGTATCTTTTTGTGTTATCCTTATACTGAAATCAATTTTACAATTTGTTGTTCTCTTGTAATGTATATATATATACGATTGTAATGTAAAACGCAATACAAGATGTTGATTTCTGAATAAACAATTTACTTTGTATCTTTACTGTGTATGTGTAATCATTATACTGAATTAAAATTTACAATTTGTTATTAAAGCAATGTATAATACATGTTTTTTTTAAATTTCTATTCAATTAAGAAAAAAATAATTTAACTAATTGTTATTGCAATGAATAGTTATACAATTTATATTCTTTGGAAAAGGCAAAGAGTTTGCTTTAAACACATAAACATAAATTTTTCCTTACTTGTATACAAAATATATTTAAAATATCAGTTATGCTTAACATACTTATAGTTAATTTGTTTGAAAGACGTATATTGATATTTATCTTTTAAAATGAAACTATTTCAACATAAATTAAACTAGAAAGCTGTATGAAAAAAAATTAACAATATAACCGTATAAAAAAAACCTATTTTTTCAGATTTATAAAAATAAATTTTTTAAAGCCAAATCTTGTCGAAAACTTATACAAAATATTCATACATTATTTTTTTTCTTTCTTTTGTATGAAATGTATTTAAAATATCATTTATGCTTAAAGATTCTGAGATAATTTTTTTTTAAATATACCCACACTTATTTTTAAAAAGAAAGTATCTCAACATAAATTAAACTAACAAACAATATAAATAAAATTAACTCAAACATTTAAAAAAATTATTTTATTCAGATCCTCATAATATTCAAAATAATCAGGTGGATATAACATTTCTCTTACTTCTCTTAAAATATTATCTAAGCAAAGATTTTCCAAAAATTCTTCAGTTACATATTTTGTAAGTTCCAATAAGAAAAAGTGCTCATTTTTTTTTTCAAAAAAAGATTATTATAAAAAAACATTCAAGAAAGCGATTTAAATTTTTTTTTATTTCTATTCAATTAAGAAAAAAATAATTTAACTAAATGGTTATTGCAATGAATAGTTATACAATTTATACTCTTTGGGAAAGACAAAGTCATTATGTTTAAAAACATGAGCATAAATTTCCCTTACTTTTATACAAAATACTCTTATTTGTTTTTTAAATGTGAAATTTATTTCTACACAAATATTAAACTAACAAACAACAAAAATTATATTAACTCAAATCAAGCATAAAATAAAAACATTTTATTCAGATTTATATTAACAAAAACTTATAAAGTCAGTATGCAATATTTTTTAAACAAAATCCTCATAATATTGAAAACAATCAGATGGCAAAACATGTCTCTTACTTCTCTTAAAATAATATCTAAGCGAAGATTTTCCAAAAAAATTTCAGTTACATAATTTACAGGTTTTAACAGCAAAAAGTGTACATTTTGAAAAGATTATTATAAAAATAATCAGCTATTTCATTAGCTTCCAGTGACAAAACATGTGAATTAAATGTTTCTTCTCCTCAGCGAGTTTCTGAGGTTGATTCAGACCTTTTTCTCTCTCTCGTTCAGGAGGCTACAAATAGATTTTTTCAAAATTTGCGTCAAGTATCGTTGACCCAGACTAACGTCCAAAGAAAAAGGTAATGCGTTTTCTATGGGACCTTCACAGAAGGTTTTATATGCAGTTAAAAAGTCCATACACAAAAATACATTGTCTATAACGGCATTTTCAATAGCACCATATTTTTCAATCATTTCAGCCCACTGCTCTCGGGATATGCTGATTTCTTTAAAAGTAGGCTCTTTATCCGGACCGTATTTAATGCGCTTAAAAGTAAAATTAGTGAAGTTCTCACTTTTTATTTGAATGTGTTGTTCAGGATTGAAAAGTCCACTTGGTAATTCCTCCAGTGATTTCGGTACTTTCTTTTTACGCATGATATATTCGATCCACCGTGGGTCTAATGTTATTCCCTCAGAAGTTGGGTAGTAGGTTTTTCCAAACTTCTTGGAACGCCTCATGTGTACTGATACGGAATCATAATAGATGCTTGCAAAGACAAAAACATCATCTCCAATTGGAAATACTCCATCTGGTATGCAATCCTCGGTAAATTTTCCATACTTCTGAAAATAATATATCAAAATTAATGAGGATTAGAAAAGTGTAAAAACATTATAAACATTACATATCAAATTTATTTAATTTTGTTACTTACTTTTGAAACTTCTCTTCTTGCTTTCTTATTTGCAGAAGATTCCACGACCTTTCCAAGCTTTCGTTGTTTGCTATGTGTTTCAGACATTGTCATTTTTTTTTCCTTGTTGAATACAGTCCGCCGCAGTACTGACAAACGAAATGAATCTTGAACCTAAGATGTGACAAGGGTCTAAAGCATATTGACCGAATTACACTTGAACGGAATTCGCTGAATGGTTGAAAGCAATGTATCCATCCGCTCTAAGCATTGAGATAATTTCTGACGTAGAATTCAGTCGCCGTCTTGTAGAATCAAAATCAGACAAGCTAAGACAAGTTCAATCGTAAACCGTTCACTCGCTGATTACGAGTATTCTACGTCACATTTTTACTGTGTATGTGTAATCATTATACCGAATTAAAATTTACAAATTATTAAAATAATATAAATGAAATATTTTTTTAAATTTCATTTTAATTAAGAAAATGTCGCCATCTGCTTCGCCTGCAAAATTAAATTCATGAGATTATAAACCTAAGTTTTCTTCAAGTCTGCATGCCTTCATAGAACAATGGTTAGCATAACTGCAAAACTATTGTAATATGGAGACATTTTGTTCTGGGGCTGTGAGTTTGAATCTGGATTTGCTATTTTTTATATTTGAGCGTTATTTTTTCAATCATTTTAAAATCTAATAATTAGTGTATAGTTTAACCAATAGGTGGCGCCATGAGCACTTTAAACATTCCTATACAACTTTTTTTACACATATAAAAAACAACTCATCTTAGCAGCAGAAGGAAAACAACTCAACAACAGGTGGAAAACAACTCAACTTCCCATCAAATCGAAAACCAAAACCATAACAGGAGGGAAACAACTCAACTCCCCGAAGCCTCCACATGAGGTAAACAACTCAACTCCACGCCGCCTCCACGCCTGCGCCTCCACAGAAGGAAAACAACTCAACT
This sequence comes from Trichonephila clavata, assembly GCA_019973975.1. Classification (NCBI taxonomy): domain Eukaryota; kingdom Metazoa; phylum Arthropoda; class Arachnida; order Araneae; family Nephilidae; genus Trichonephila; species Trichonephila clavata. The sequence goes on from BMAO01033070.1 coordinate 84,405, forward strand.
CCACGCCGCCTCCAAGCCTGCGCCTCCACAGGAGGCAAACAATTCAACTCCGCACCTGCGCCTGCGCCTTTACAGCAGAATCGTCTTTTCTTATCTACTGATATGCAATCTTTAGCAGAATTTAATAAGGGTTATAAGTATTTGTTAACTTGCATTGATTTATTTTCAAAATTTGCTTGGGCAGTTCCTCTGAAAGATAAATTTGGAAAAAGTGTAAAGTCTGCGATAGAAATTATTTTTAAAGAAAGGAGGCCTTTTTTTTAAGTGTTGCAAACGGATGATGGTAACGAGTTTTTAAATAAAATAGTTCAAAATTATTTGAAAAATATGAGTGTAATTTTTTTTCTACAAATAACGAAACTAAAGTTAGCGTAGTTGAAAGGTTTAATCGAACGTTAAAAACAAAAATGTGGAAATGTTTCACTGAATTTAATACTAAAAATTACATCGACGTCATTGATAAATTAATGCACAGTTATAATCTCTGGTATCACCGTTCAATTCAAATGGAGCCTGCTTCGGTAAGTAGGCATAACAGGAAGCAAGTATTAAATAATTTATATGGTTATCTAAGAAATGAGAAACCTAAAGCCCCTAAATTTAAAATTGGTGATGTGCGCATTAATAAGCAAAAACTTCTCTTTGAAAAAGGATATGAACAAAACTGAAGTAGAGCACTTTTCACAGTTTATGAAATCGTGCAACGAATTCCGACCATTTATAGATTAAGAAACTTACAAGGTGATGAGATTAAAAGTACTTATTACGAAGCAGAATTACAAAAAGTTGTCGACTCTGGTTTCTATCCTGTAGAGAATGTCATCAAACAAAGAAAAAGACGAGGAATGACTGAACATTTTGTTAAATTTTTAGATTATCCTGAAAAGTTTAATGATTGGTTGACTGATATTCAAAAAGTCTAAATAGTTAAATTTTTTTCTTACGGTCTCATTTTCAAAATGTCTTTCTACAAAACATTACCTTCTGAGAGTTCTATGCATTTCTTTCCAGAAAACAAAATATCTCATTTCAAAACTCAGTTACCCTCCCCCGTTTATTTAAATGGTGAATGGGAAGTGGGATTGTCTGAAATCATCTACCCTCATTCTTGGCTTAACGTAAATGAAACTAACAATTATTTTCGATACAAAGTGGGTGATGGTAATATCTCTTCAACCGTTAAGCAAACAATTGATGTGGGGTGTTATGAAACAATGTTTGATATTATATCATCCATACCAGATTGTGCTTTACCAAAAAATCCTAGTCGCTTGACAATAAATTACAATAAAGCATCGAAACGGGTGAAAATTAATGCGATTCAAGGTAGAGGTGTGATTCAATGCGGTTCTTCATTTAGCGAATTTAGGCGAATTGTTAGGGTTCAAACGCAATGCAATCATAACGGGTAACATTAAAAGAGAATTCGTTGTTGATACATGGTCTAATGTTTCGGTTTTTTACGTTTATCCGATCTAATTTCACCTCAAATTGTGGGAGATACACATGCTCCTTTATTGTGAATCGTTCGAACTAAAGGTGAAGACGGGGAAACGATTAGTCAATATTATGATAGACCTCAATACTTACCTTTAGTGAGACACTCGTTTCAAACGATTCAAGCCGAACTGAGACTCAATTCAGGTGATTTTGATCCCTTTGAAAGAGGTAAAGTGATCATAGTGCTTCATTTTCGCATGAGGCAAATACTATAAATAAAGCAGTGCATTTCTCATACCCTCATTTGAAGATAAAAGCGCCAAGATGAGCTTACCATACGTTTGCTGTACTAAAAGATTTGAAGACCATTATGCAGTTCAGATCGGCTTGGGTCTGACTCATTACAAGGGCATTAGTTTTCAAAAGGGTTTTATTAATCGGAGGAATATTTCGCCGATTGTTTAGAGTGGCATTACCTTTTTTAGTAAAAGGTGGTAAAACTATTGGAAAAGAAGTATTAATAGCAGGGAGTCGTGTTGCCTCTGATGTATTGTCAGGAGAAAAATTTAAAGAAGCCGTAAAAACAAGAAGCAGAGAAAGTGGGAAAAAATTAGCTCAGAAAGCTATTGATAGATTTCAATCTATGATGGGGAAAGGACAGTATAAAAGAAAGCGTAAGAAACAGAAAAAATTTATTTCATACAAAGCACGTAAAGTGAGTGTACGCGATATTTTCGATTCGTAAAAATGGCATTTATTCTTAAAGATTCTCCTGAATGTGTTAAATCTGAATTTGAACTTTTCAACTTACCAGGAACTCAAACAGTTATTCAAGATGGACAGTGGAAACAATTTCACCCTCTTTCTAACATTTTTGATAACGCACCTGTAGAATTTCTCATTTCTGGAAGTGCAGAAGATTACATAGATCTCAGTCAAACACAATTATATGTAAAAGCGAAAATAGTAAAAGTGGACAATACGCTTATTACTAAAGATGATACTATAGGACCTATGTGAATTTATTTCTACATTCATTATTTTCTCAAGTAGATGTATCCTTAAATGATCGCGTGGTTTCCAATTCCAGTAATATAGATCCCTATCGATCTTATATTGAAAATCTCTTAAACCATGGATACGACAGCAAAACTTCCCAATTAACGGCTGAACTATTTTATAAGGATTCTGATGATGGTCTCAAGAAAAGAACTGAGTTTTTTAAAGAAAGTGCAACTGTAGACATGATTGGTTGCATACATTCAGATTTATTTCATCAAGATCGTATTTTACTCAATTTAGTGGATTTCAAAATAAAATTAATACGAAGCAAGCCCGAATTTTGTTTGCAAGGATTTGTAGCATTTAAAGTTGTTTTGGATCATGTTTTTTATTCATACGAAAAGTTGGCGTGAATCCTGTAGTTATTCTTGGTCATGAGAAAGCGCTGGAAAAAACAAGCGCAAAATATCCCATTAACCGAGTTCTGTGCAAAGTGTATTCGATTCCTTAAGGAAGTATGTCTTTTATTCAAGATAACATATTTTCAGGCAAAATGCCGAAAAAAGTTTTTGTAGGATGTGTTGATAATGAAGCTTTTCACGGCGCATTTTCAAAATCTCCCTATGAGATTAATTATTTTAAATTAAATTTTGTTGGAGTGTATGCGGATGGACAACCAGAGCCTCACAATCCATTAGAACTCGATTTTTCTAAAGATCAATACATACGTGCCTGTCAAACTCTATTTGTGGGGACAGATCGAATGGGTCAAGACAGAGGTATATTTATTTCTAGAAAAGAATATAAAGATTCAAATACATTATTTGGATTTAACCTCTCACCAGATTTATGTTCTTCAGGAGAACATTTAAGTTTGATAAAACATAGCAATTTGCGATTAGAACTAAAATTCAGCAAATCTTTAAAACAAACCGTATGTATTATATCGTTTTCGCCGAGTTTGAAAATTTAATCGAAATAAACAAATCGATAAATATCTTGTATGATTTCGGAAATTAAAGAATGGATGGAATGCAACTGTTTAGTCGTGTTTCAAGAGAAGACTTTATCCCCCTATTTTCAAGGTGTTTATTCTAGAGATACGCTCCCTCCTCTGCAAGAAAACATGTGTGCTATTGTAAATTCTGACGACTCATCGCAGCCTGGAAACGAGGTTCCAGTGAAATCGAGGTTGATATACATAAAAAACATCTCCAGTAAACATACATGTGCGCACACGCAAGGATTCATCACAGTTTCAGGTTTTAATTCAATAAGTAAGTATCCGTACGGTTTTAATGTGGCATCTGCGTAACATTCTTGAAAAAATTTCACTTTACGAGGATATAATTGGCGCCCCAAATGTGTAATTTGGGATTGATCTCTTCGATTCTTAAATAATATAAGATAATGGGTGTTTAAGGAAATTTCTCTAATTTCTTTCCCTTTATGAAAAATATTCTGTACCACAAAAATTATACTTAAATTTCTGTGACGCGAATATTTTACAAATAATTTTGTTAATTGGAGATCATTCCCTAACTCGCCCATAAGATCGTCTATAACAATTAACGCATCCGAATACTGGTGCACATTAGATGGAATACCTTCATGAAAGGAAATATTCGGCATTTCTTCATATAAATTTTGGTAAACCCCATAACAACAAACAATTTTTTTAGGAAAAGATTTAATCATTTTATTTTCAATTAATTTTTTAACGAACTGACTTTTACCGCTACCAGATGGTCCAGCCAAGATTAAAGTAAATGGATGAACTAATTTGAGAGAATCCATGATTAAACTATAAATAATTTTTATCAATGATGCTGCTATTTATACTACGAGTGGGTTAATTCTATAAATTTTATTTTGTGCGAAATAAAAAGAAAATTCATAAATTATAGTATTTACCTCATGCGAAAATGAAGCACTGTATGATCGCTTTACCTCTTTCAAAGGGAACAAAATCACCTGAATTGAGTCTCAGTGCAGCTTGAATCGTTTGAAACGAGTGTCTCACTAAAGGTAAGTATTGAGGTCTATCATAATATTGACTAATCGTTTCCCCGTCTTCACCTTTAGTTCGAACGATTCGCAATAAAGAAGCTTGTGTATCTCCCACAATTTAAGGGGAAATTAGATCGGAGTAAACGTAAAAAACCGAAAAATTGGACCATGCATCAGCAACGAATTCTCTTTTCATGTTACCAGTCATGATTGCATTGCGTTTAAACCCTAACAATTCGCCTAAGTTCTCTAAATGAAGACTGCTACCTTGAATCGCATTAATTTTCACCCGTTTCGATGCTTTATTGTAACTTATTGTGAACCAATTAGGATTTTTGGGTAATGCAAGCTGTTTGGATGATATAATATCAGACATTGTTTCATAACACCCCACATCAATTGTTTGCTCAACAGTTGAAGAGATATTGCCGTCACCCACTTTGTATCGAAAATAATTGTTAGTTTCATTTACGTTAAGCGAAGAATGAGGGTAGATGATTTCAGACAATCCCACTTCCCATTCACCATTTAAATAAACGGGGGAGGGTAACTGAGTTTTGAAATAAGATATTTTGTTTTCTGGAAAGAAATGCATAGAACTCTCAGAAGGTAATGTTATGTAGAAAGACATTTTGAAAATGAGACCGTAAGAAAAAAATTTAACTATTTAGACTTTTTGAATATCAGTCAACCAATCATTAAACTTTTCAGGATAATCTAAAAATTTAACAAAATATTCAGTCATTCCTCGTCTTTTTCTTTGTTTAATGGCATTCTCTATAGGATAGAAACCAGAGTCGACAACTTTTTGTAATTCTGCTTCGTAATAAGTACTTTTAATCTCATCACCTTGTAAGTTTCTTAATCTATAAATGGTCGGAATTCGTTGCACGATTTCATAATTTATGAAAAGTTCTCTACTCCAGTTTTGTTCATATCCTTTTTCAAAGAGAAGTTTTTGCTTATTAATGCGCACAACATCACCAATTTTAAATTTAGGGGCTTTAGGTTTCTCATTTCTTAGATAACCATATAAATTATTTAATACTTTCTTCCTGTTATGCCTACTTACAGAAGCTGGCTCCACTTTAATTGAACGGTGATACGAGTGATTATAACTGTGCATTAATTTATCAATGACGTCGATGTAATTTTTAGTATTAAATTCAGTGAAATATTTCCACATTTTGTTTTTAACGTTCGGTTAAACCTTTCAACTACGCTAGCTTTAGTTTCGTTATTTGTATAAAAAAAATTACACTCATATTTTTCAAATAATTTTGAACTATTTTATTTAAAAACTCCTTACCAGCATCTGTTTGCAACACTTTAAAAAAAAAAAGGCCTCCTTTCTTTATAAATAATTTCTAGCGCAGACTTTACACTTTTTCCAAATTTATCTTTCAGAGGAACTGCCCAAGCAAATTTCGAAAATAAATCAATGCAAGTTAACAAATACTTATAACCCTTATTAAATTCTGCTAAAGATTGCATATCGGCTAAATCCACTTGAAACTGACGATCAATATGACTTACAAATACTCGATTCCGCCGAAATTTATGCCGAACAGGTTTATGAAGAGTGTAAGCATTTTTCTGTGATAACCATTGTTTTACATCTTTTTTACTATATTTTCCTTTTAAAGAGCGATGTAATGCCTCCACACCCCCGAAGCCACTTGGAACTTCGGGATTTTCGTAAAACGCTTCTAAATCTTGATAATTTGTTTCCGACGAACAGGACTTGATTGAATGGCTATTACTATGAATAGTTATGCAATTTATACTTTTTGGGAAAAGCAAAGGGTTTATGTTTAAAAACATGAGCATAAATATTCTTTACTTTTATATGAAATATATTTAAAATATCACTTGTGCTTAAACATACTTAGATAATTTCTTTAAAAATATTTATATTTATTTTTTAAATGAAACTATTTCAACTTAAATTAAACTAACAAAAAATAAAATTAACTCAAATTAAGCATATAGAAGAAACCATTTTATTCAGATTTATAGGAACAAAATACCGTGTAAAATTTATAAAAATATTTATACAGTATTGTTTTTTCTTACTTTTGTATGAAATGTATTTAAAATATCATTTACGCTTAAACATTCTTAGATAATCTGTTTTAAAAATATACCCACATTTATTTTTAAAAAGAAAGTATTTCAACATAAATTAAACTAACAAAAAATCAAATTAACTCATATTAAGCATATAAAAATATCCTTTTATTCAAATTTATAAAATCAAAAAATAAAGAACAAAATACTGTGTAATAAAATCTTTAAACGATAATTTTTAAACAAAATCCTCAACTCAGCTCCGCCATCAACTCAGAAGCAGAATGTAAACAACTCAACTCAGAAGAAGGAGGGAAAACAACTCGACTCTGCCCCACCTGGCCCGCCTTTTACCGCAGGATCGGCATTTCTTATCTACTTTTGACATATAGCATGTTCTGATTTTGCGGTAAATAGACATTGTAAAGAATCATGCTTTCGTTCATGAAAGATAACGGTATAGAAGGGGTGAGGTGATGGTATCAGCTAGATTACAGCATAGTCACACGTGCGGACCTGCATATCCTTCGAAATGACAATTGAAGAAATAGAGTAGATGTTAAGACCAAATATATATCGTATTTTATTCTGCAGCCATTGGAGATCCCTTTCTTTTATTTCTGACAATGACAGGGTTCAAACATTTCAACTTATGGGGAGTGTGCTTGAAGCTGGAACACGAGTGGAATGCCAACAGGCTCTCCTGACCTAAATTCGATTTAGCAGGACTGATCATACTGGGACGAAGCATTACGCAGGGACCAAAGCATCCGTTTACTGCCCGGGACATGGAGACAACCTCGTCAAATCCATGGAAAACGGGAGTGTTGCAGTCATAGCTGTTCAAAAGAACTACGTACCATATTAAGACATCCTGCAAACATTTTCTTTTTTGTTGCTTGTACGGAAGTATTCCAAATAAATAATGCTCCCGCACAAGTTTTTTGTGTCTTCATTTCTGTATTGTGACTTAATGCATCTGTAATTTCCATTTATATCAACACATGCATGACTGACCGGCCTGATTTCGTTTACTTTTTTGCTTCTTTTTAAAATACTGCATTCTCTTGAACAGTGTATAGTATGCACTATTTTAATTGAGGAACGTCAAATTGTGTTGCCAACAAGTAACTTAAGTAATTATCACCTAAAAAAGAACTTCTCTTCCTTCAATAAAAATAACTATTTGCTAAGCGATGACAAAATATTAGTTTTATTATTATTGACTGAGGTTCTATTTTTTTCCGACGGGTTCTCGAGTCCTGGGACCACTGAAGACCCACCGTGTAGAGCCGATGCACGTTAAAAATGTCGAGGGTCTACGTCCTCCAGTTGGTGTGGTAGTTAGGAAATGAAAGTGACAACTCAGGTATCTTCCTCGTGGCGCACACAGAAATATTTCGGGGGGGGGGGGGTCAGAGTCGAAAATCCACCATTTTCGTATCATGCTCAAATGCACCGCCCAACGTATTCTTTTGATTTTATCGATTTTCGGGAACAAAATCAGTAAAGAATTAATTCTTGAAAAAATAATTAACATAAATAAAAATAATTAATTATTGCTACAAATACTTAATTAAATTTTACGTACAATATACATAGGATTATAATCAAACGAATAAAAAATCAAGGTGTTTGGAGGGTCCAGACCTTGGGACCCCCTCCCCTTGTGTGCACTACTGTCCTCGTCACTTCACCAAGGTTCAAAAGGACGAGGTCCGTTGCCAACAGCCTTCATGTTGCCTTATAGTGCGACGTTCATAGCTCTCACTTGGCTTTTTCACATACTATTTGAAATGGGATTATTGAAATAGTTTTTAGCTGTTTTCACATCTTATCAATTAAAATTAAGTAATTGATAATGTAAATCAAAAGAAATTTTTCTTAGCTTTATTTTTTTTTCTTTAAATTGTCAAGATAAGCGTTAAAAAATGTTTTTTTTCCGTATATTTATTTAAGACATAAAGTCAGTGGCGCACAAAAGGCGGAGGGGGGGGGGACCTCGGGTCCAGACCCTTTTCAAAGCCCTTTCTTTTATTCATTATAATCCTGTGTATATAGTACGTAAAATTAAAAAAGTATTTGTTCTTAATAATTAATTTTAACTAATGTTAATTATTCATTCAATAATTATTTTTTTACTGTTTTTGTTCCCGAAAATCGACAAAATCGAAAGAAAATGTGGGGCGGCCTATTGGAGAATGATGCGAGAAGGGCTTACTTAAAAATCTCTGTGTGCGCGACTGCATATAGTTAAGTACTTAAATAAATAAATAAAACTTTTAAGCGTACAAAAACAATTCTTTGTCAAAAAATATTTTATTAAAAAACATAGAAAAATAAATTTAAAAAGTAGAAAATATATATTAAGAAATCATTATGTGGGGAAAAAACGTGATTGTATTTATTCATAAGTATATTATTTTCTTTTTTCGATTGATACACATTTTAATTTCACAAATAAACACGTTTTTTTTTTTTTTTTTTTTTTTTTTTTTGTCAACTCCCTTGGAGTTACCAAAACTCCTACTTTGGAAATATTCCAAATGTTTTCGAATCCAAAGACATGGTGGAAGAGACATGCGCAGAAATCCAGCGTTTCCTGCTTCCACAGTCAGGGAGAGGGGAGGTGATTTACGAATCCGCTCAAGACCAGTGGCCAGTGGCACTTGCATAAATCACGTGCGGGGAAGCGGAGCATGCTTGGGAGGGAGGAGATGGCAAAGCATTGTTGTCAGCGGTACCTTCATCGTTGTAAAATTGTGTGTGTGTATAGGATTCACAACAAAATAACTCAATTTTAAAGAATATACACGAAAAAGTGATGAGTGCTTAAGAGATCTCCAACCTCTTCCATGACCATACTCTGGACATCGTAAGGAAATACTAGAACCGAGAAATAAGGTCTTGTGGACAATTTTAAATCATATTTACTTTAGACGAGCAAAAAATTGGAACTTTCGGAACACTTAATTTGTCACAATCGAACGTAAATTTCCGAAAAATTTATCCAGAATTTCAACTTCTTCACTCATGTACTTAATTTTTGCAATTTTTACAAGATGCTTATAGTTTTTGTAATTTGATTTTCCAATTTATATCTTTACAATCTTTCACCTGTGAATGCTCGTATAAAAATATTACTTTCAAAAAGTAGATGATTTCTGAAGTGTTGGAAGTAATTAGTAATATATTGAATGTGTTAGAATGTTATTTGAAGAATTAGATCATCCGTATATCTTACACTATTAAAATTCGAAGGTAAACAAACGTATCTATGTATCTATCTATCTATCTATCTATCTATGTGCGTCTATCTTCTCACGAACAGCACCACGCAGAAAGTCGCGGAAGGTACCAAAAGATCGGGAATTTTCCGGGGAAGCCGTATTGCCTATTTATATTCCGATATTGTAATAAGTTAAAAAGATATTAATTAAAAACCTTAAAACGCCGAATTGTTTTACTCCTGCCGGTTGCTTACTTGGCGGAACATCCCTTCCGTTTCGGCCGAGCGGTAATCTTACGTTTTCCACCATATTAAAATTGTCATCCGATTTTCGGTGTCGAAATTAGACAAAAAATAGTTACAGAATCGGAAAGATCATTTATTTCGCCACAACACGGTGTAATTTTTTTTGTAAAATAACGATATTTTCTATTTTTTTTCGAATTTTTTAAAATAGTGTTAAAACTGATGCGTTTTTATGAAAATTATTTCTAAATCGTTGGGTATGAATTACTTTTCGTGTTATTAAATCGATATTCTACACTAATTAACTTCAAGCCTTTCTCTTTTAGATCCATTCATTTAAAAAATAAAATTCCCAAAACTTTTTTTTTAAAGAATTTTTAAAAAGTAGTCTTAATTTTTACTTCACATTGAATAACTTCGTAATTTATGAAGATAATCTCACAAATTTTTTTCTCGTGTGTACAGTAACATTATGCGTAACATATACGAAGATTGAAAAACTTGCTTCATAATTACGGATTTTAAAAAAAAATTGTGATTTTCGTAAACTTATGTTTTTTCTGAGAAATAAATTAAAAAGTAGTAATTTGTACATTTTTTATTTCAAAGTACGTTATTTTTGCAAATAGTTGGTGATGTTTGAGAGCATTAAGGTAAAAATTATGCCCTTAAAATGAAGGTAATGATTTTTAAAATAATTTAAAATATGCGATTTTACATTTAGCCAAACATTGGCGTCGAAAATTAGCTTTGCGCCAAAGACAGTTGACATGTTTCGCCTTCGACCGCATCTAACTCAAGGGTTACACTAAAAAAATTCTGCCTTAAACAGGGGGAAATCAGTAACTTTGGCGAGTAAAAAAAAATGCGAGTGAAAAAATTACTTTTTCGTCCTCCCATTCATTATTATTGCCTATTTTCATTTTTCGCTACGGGTCCCGGTAGCACAGTCGGTTAGTGCTTCGCTTCATTTACACCGTAAAGCAAATCGTGTCTCTGCGAGTTCGAATCGGCGATGATCTCTTTTTTTTTTCATTTCTGCTAATTTTTCCCACGTAAATTAATTTTACTAATAAATACTTATTTTAACATGATCCTCTGTTATTTTAATGTACTTTTTTTTTGCCTTCTAAAAGGTTTTTTTCTGATTTTTAATCATTCAAAGTATTTTCTATCTTTTTCAACAATTCGATTTTGTTCATTTCTGCTTATTTTTCCCACCCGTAAATTAATTCTCTCTTCTTCAATGATTGAATTCATTTGCTGCATCTCCACTGATCTGAAATTTACTTCATTTTCAGTGCTGCCATTATGTAAGCAAATGGTATGTCACAATTAATTGCTAAATGAGCATTTTTAATAAATTTTATTAAAAATAATTAATAAGTTAGTTTTGTATAATATAATTTTTTTCGCAGATACGTGCTTAAATAATTTTAACACAGAGTGGAATGAAAAACTATAAAATTAAAATTAAAAGAATTACATGTTTTTATCAAATAGTATTATTTTATTTTTGAAAGTTTTTTTTCAGTGAATGTTGGCATATAACTAGGTTTTCCCCCAAAGGTGGATTTTTAACACTTATCATTGGTTAACTGATCTTGTGGCGGAGTGCTTAGAGCTCCCGCTATACTCAAGACTATAACTGCAGCACTGCCGTGCGTGGTCAATGCGAAGGAGGGTGTACGCCTCTCAGAAACCCGCCGGTCGCTCTTCCCACGTAAATTAATTTTACTGATAAATACTTATTTTAACATGATCCTCTGTTATTTTAATGTACTTTTCATTTTTTTTTTTTTTTTTTTTTTTTTTTTGCCTTAAAAAAGGTTTTTTTTCTGATTTTTAATCATTCATAGTAATTTCTATCTTTTTCAACAATTCCTAACAAGAAGCTTTCATTTCTGTTTATTTTTCCCACGTAAACTTTCAGTGCTGCCATTATTTAAGCAAACGGAATGTCACAATTAATTACTAAATGAACATTTTTAATCAATTTTAATGTAAAAATATTAATAAGTTATAGTTTTGTATTTTATAAATATCGATGAATTTAAAAGAAAATGATTTTTAAGAAGTTCATTGAGAAAAAGAATCAGTGATTAAAAAAATAAAATGCCGAAAACTATCTTTTTTTTCTTTTTAATTTAAAAAAAAAACTTTTTTTTAGAAAACAAAGATATTTTGCATATTTCATGATTTTTTTCTACAATTAATCAACATCGTTACTTTTAAATAAAAATGATTTTTAAAATTTTTAAAATCAGTGATTTTAAAAAAAAAAGCCAAAAACTTTTTTGAACAAATTTTAATAAAACACTCAAAATACTTAAATCAATCATTTAATAATTTCTTCTTTTATAAAGGTAATTGCATGAAACTTTTTTCCCCCGAGTCGAATATTTCAAAAAATCCTCACAATTTTACTCCAAGAATTAAAATAGTAGTGAAATTTTGTAATTTGAAAAATTTATACTTTCTGTCTTTTTTTCAGCATACAACTATTTTTAAAAAAACTACATTTTCGTTTCCGGGAAATAAAAAATTGCAACGAAAGAATTGGAAAGTGAGTGGGTGATTTTAAAATTCACCCTGTTTGCCTATTCGAAAATTTTTGGTGACGGACCTGGAAATTTTCAACCATTCTCAAGTGACGAGGACGACACCTGAGCTTTCACCCATCTTTAAGAATTACCACACCACACCAACGCAAGAACAAATTTCGGAAAAGGGAGTTTTATGACATAGTTAAAGAAATCACTCACATCGCGCGCATACACACACACAAGTGCTATCGGCCTGAGGGAAACACGAAATTTCCGTGGGGATGAAGTTATTCACTCGGTAAAAGCCCGTGCAACGCCGGGCTAAGCGGAGAGGAAAGAAATCAAACTAATTTCGGAAAATAATATTGGAAGTGCTGAATTTGTGAAGATTGAGTGAATATTAACGTCCCACTGTTCAGCTACACGAGGCCTTTGGGGGACGGTCCACGTAATTTTGAACCATGGTTAAGTGAGGTGGACGACACCTGAGCTGGCACCCCCTCTCCTAACTACACCACCATACCAACGGGAGGACGTTTGTGCTCTCGACAGATTACGTGCATCGCCCCCCTACACTGCGGGTCTTCAGTGGTACTAGGATCGAGAATTTGTGAAGAGAATTGAAAATGTTAAGCAACAAAGCCATGACACGCACTCACGGGACATGCACTCACATCGTACGCGTGAAACCCCACAAAAGTGTTGGCGTTAGAATAAAAGGAGGAAATTAACATGGGGATTAAGTTATACCCTCGGTATAAGCGCGTGCAACGCCGGGCCATGAAAGCTAGTACTTATTTATTTAATGTTTATGCTCCAACGCAGGTAAGGTTTAGTGAGACCAAACTAAAACATATTTATTAATTTTCAGATTCCTTGAAAAGGGCCAAAATTTGTCGTGAAGCGAAATGATAAATAGCTCACAAACTTTCTTTTACTATCGGTTAGAGTCGTATTTTAATAATCATGGCTAAAAGTCTAACGTACTTATTAAGGTATCCGACTGGGTTCGGAGACAGTTCTCTAAAATATAACTTAAATAATTATTAATTTTTTATTTTTTAAAGAAAGAATGTTGCAAAACTATAAAAATACAGCCAAAATAATTTTTTGAAAAATTATTTTTCAAACTATTGAGAAATCCGAACCAAAATATTATGAAAAAAAGTTTGCTCTTTTGCTAACAACTATAAAAAAGTATTTCAAAAGAAAAGAACATTTTTGTAGGTATGCAATTCTTTAATGTTTAACTATGCTGCCAACTAAAAAAAATCAAATTTTACAATAAAATTATGAAATAGAGAAGTTCGACATGAAAAACCCTAGCATTTTCTTTTAAAAACCTTTTTTTATATAAATCAACATTATAAAAAATAAATTGAAAAATTGACCCTAGCTTTTAACAGAAACCATTTACTATAATACAAAGAACATACTCAAAAAATTTTATAAGAATATTTTGATTACTTTAAGAGATATCACTGTGTTACCGTGGACCATTATGAACAAAAATAACATTTTTCAGAAAATGAAAAAGTTTATATTTGCAATAAAAAATTTTTTTAAAAGATTTAGGACGTCATTAAAACTCTCTAGATTTGTACGTGGTATCTTTCTGAACCTCGTACTTCAAGCTTTTACACATTTCAAGGTTCTTTCTTTTTTATGAGACAGTTTCTTTTCTAGTTTCAAATCCCTTGTTGAATCAACAATTCTCCTATTGTCGAGGTACCAAAAAGTATTCCTTCATTTCAGGTCCTAGTTCCCTTCCTAATTTTTGTAGTAGAGTTAATAGACCGGAAAACTCAGAATTAAAACGTATTATTGCAATATAAATCCCTAAGTAGGGTGTTTGTAGCTCAACAAAGGTCTCTTTCGAGATTATACTCAACACGACATTGTTAAAAGTTTCATTACAGTTCTGAGTTTTCCCGTGAGTACATTTTAGAAGATTTTGATTGCAAATATCCCCATAAGTCTTTTTAATAGAATTAATAACTGAATTTGGAAGATCTGTTGATATTTCTTTCAACGTATCTCCAACAAATTCAGTTCTCGGGAAATATCTTCGTTTTTGGTCTCCCTGATCTTGTTTTTGGCATGATAACTTTAATTTAATAAAAAATAACTATAACTCTAATCAAAAGTACTAACAAAAAGATCTAAAGAGCTCTAATTTTGAACACAACTGATAAAAAATTCGCAACTCTTTTAAATTAAAACGCACATATTGCTATCAGTTAACTATTGCCTACTTGAAAATGAAAAATATATAAATGTTAAAACATTTATAAAGTGAAACAAAATTTACTAAACAGGAAAATTATTCTTTAAAATATTTTAAATGAATAAAATCGTATTTTACGGGTGAAAATCAACTGAAAACTCGCACTTCCAATTTCGGACTTAAATTTCCGGTTTCAATTTGGGTTTACTACCCCAAACAAAAACACTGTAACTGTTTTTCTAAGTGACTCACAATTAAATGTAAGATATTTTTAGAACGCTTTTTAAGCGGGCTACAAAAATAGACTAAAAAGTAAATTTCGATCTTTTTGATGAAAGTAATGATTTTAAATCAGTCGGATACCTTTAATATTGCGCATCTAAATGATTGATCCCTTCTTGCTCTTTCATTGCTCTCGTCAAAAATTTAGGTTAATGGTTCAAAGAATTCCAATCCAAAGAAACTTTCAAAAGTGAAGTCCTAATGAACTAACCTATCTTACCCAACAGGGAAAAGCCTCGGTTTGAAGATATAAAATTGGTCTACCGTTTATTTCCTTGCATCCGCCGAGAAATTTAGGAACTTTTTGATGATTAAGTATGGGGTTAGCTAATCTCGGAAAAAATGTTGAACGATTTATTTTTTTTATTCAACCCTGCACGTGTTCATTTAGACTTAACTTCGTGGGTGCACCTTTTTATTTGAATAAAAAGTCACTTAAATCCTTTCCGGTGCCAAAATCTCCATTCACTCATTGGGATGTCTGAATGCACAAGATCATCATGTGACTCAGGGCAGGAAACGACCACGTGCTGTCTTTTCTGATTTTGGCAGCTTCCTTATAACAAAATGCACTAGTCTCGAACTCGTTTCTGGTGAAAAAGAAACGCCGAGACTCGTAATTTGAAATGAACGGATGTGAATTCATCTTTCCTTTAAGCCAATAATGAAATGACACTGAAAATAAAGCAAGCATAAAGGTATCAAATGAAATGAAAAAAGGTATGAGTTTTAGATAGAGCGTTCAGAAATAAAACTACTGTCGTTGGCATCTCGCGTTTTACAGAACTGCCTAAGTGTTCTTTACATTGCTCAAAAGATTTTATGTGAGAGCTACTGGCGACGGACCTCGTAATTTTGAACCATGGTCAAGTGACGAAAACGGCAGCTGATCTGGCACAGTTATTTCCAAACTGCCCCACTCCTCCAACAGGAGGACTTCGAGCCTCGAAAGATTTAACGTGCTTCCACCCCTCTACATAGTGTGTCTTCTGTAACACCAAGTTTCGAATCCACGATTCTACAATAATCAAATGGGAAGTGAGTAACTTACCATGATACTACTCCTATTCTTTGGAAGAAAATGAATTTATTACACTCTGTATGCGAAAATATTAAATTATGTCAGTTATTATAATTTGTTCCAAAGAAGAGTAAACAATCCAATTTTAAGTTTCTGATTGGCCTTGGAGTTTAAAATGTAACAATTGTTAGTTGATTATATACTTTTAATCGATTTTCAAATTAATCTCTAGATTACTTCAAAATCCTTGCAAACTTCTTACATAATTATTTCAATTTTTTTTTTCGTGGTTTGCTTTCAGAGGCATGAATTTTATTAGAGCTGCTCAAGCACCCGCTAGGATTTCTTAAGGGTACATGACCACGAACTGAATCTGGTGTCTTAAGAATCAGATTATGATTTTAAGTTTTGGAAGCATATTATATTTAAGTATTTTAAAAAGATTCTATTGAATAATTATTTATTATGCATAAAATTTAGCTTAAGTATGAAATTTCCAATGAAAAAAATGTGTGATGTTTCTTAATGATGAATGTGGTACCAATGGGATAGATAGGTGGTGCTGTGCACCAGGGCCCTCAAACTCAGGGAAGGGGGGCTCTCGGACCCTGACCACCAAGCAAGCCAAATTAGAGATATTATTGAAAAAAAGTTTATTTTCAATCTTCTCATTTTTCTATAAACTGTTACTTGAAAATAAACTTCAAGTTCTATGAAAAAAAAATCTTACCATACTTATTATTACATCTTAAAAAACCTACACAAGAAGCAATTCCTTCCTAATTACATTCGATTTTTAGCTACAATATGATTCATAATAAGCTAGTTTCCTGTTACCGTATTTTCAAATCTGCAATATAGTGATGTAATTTTGTACCCCTCCCTCTGCTCTTTTGCAGAAGTGTTATTTTTAAAAATAGTTATACTAAACATTGCAACGATTTTTCTTGCCAATGCCTATTTTTTGTATCATTTCCTGTCTATCTCGGTGGACCATTTTGTAGCTCTAAGCCCACTGGTGGAAGAGTTCGATCCTCCCGAATAAATAGATAGGGGTTCCCCGACGACGTTTTGTAGCGTAGCATTACATTTCTCTTTCTTTTTAACATCAGTAAGTACTCCTGCACATTCGAATTGTATTAAATAAATTATAAAACTAAAATTATGGATAAAAAAAAAGAAACCTAGTGGGGCATTTAAGCGCAAAGAACGCAAAGAAAGAGAAGATAGTAAATATATAAAAATTGAAGTTTTGTATACTTAAAATATTCATATATTTTTACTTGATAAAACACAACGAAGCTCGGGCCCTCATTTTTTTTTTTTTTTTGCACTAGGGCCCTAGGATACCTAGCTACGCCAATGACAGCTACAGAGACTTAAATTCTTCCTAATTTTATTTATTCACAAGATTTCGAGACGTCTTTCCATCTGAAGGAAAGATACGGGAGGGAATTGGACAAATAAATATTTAAGCATTTCAACACGATTGTTCACGCTGTATTGACTGCGTGCGCTAACATGGTGGAAATCGCATTCTCCACTGAAAGATGCAGTGATGTTTTCTAAAATGATGCGTCTGTGCGTTTTGTGAAATGTCAGAATTCGATGTTTGCTACTGTACGTATCAAAGTCTATATAGGATTACTTTAATCAAAAAAGTAACCATCATAGAGCTTCTGAAAATAATAACATTCCTGGCAACTTTTCAATCTGGTGATATATTGAGATTTTTTCAGAAATATGTATATCCATAAAATCACCTTTAATAATAAAAAAGCGATTTTTCGTTCAGTCTTTTAAAAATTTACGCTTTGATTTAAGCGAAATCAAACACTTTTTTTATCTTAAAAATTTCATAACGCTCAGATACATGGGATGGAAAAAAATGAAAACTCTGGTAATAATAAAGGGTGGTTTATAAAAGAGGGGTGTTGTGACCAATATTCAAAACTATATACTTTACTATCCGACCCGGCCACGCGTTGCTGTGGCTTTGTTTTAATACTTTTGTTTAATATTATTTTAAGTCATTCAATGCAGTCGATTTAATCTTTGCTTACAATTTTGGAGAGTTAAGCATAAACAACATAATGTTTTTAATTTCATTCATCTTCTATTTGAGTACAGTACAATACATGAAATACTTACGAAGTTAAGTAACAACATATGAAAATTCAATTTCATAAATGAGGTGATTTAATATTATTTTTATCATTTGAAAGTATAACAATAGACAAGTTTAATATAACGAATCGCTAATCGGTGCATAACATTGTTCAGTAACCCGTCTGTTGGGGAGTGGTCCCTATGTGTTTCTCTCAAGAAATCAGGCGAGATAGTAGACAAACATCTTTATTTTTTTTCTCTCTCTGTTGCTCGGGGCGTATGTTGGAACACTACGATGGGCACCGTAATTCTCGCTCTTGCTCGTCTGATCTCCCACACACACTGAAAAACTCAACTTCCGTTTTCTTAATACACTTAATCACTGCCAGGTGGCGCCCACTGCGCATGCTCAAACACCGTCGTTTGCTAACTCAAAAAGACTTGATGGTTTCTCCACAGTAGTACGTGAGCACGCAACATATAGTTGCCATTCGAGAAACATGGATTGTTTAAGTCCAAGCATCAAATGGACATTGTTTGGCTTTGAGATTTATTTATGGTCATCGCGAAAACCAAATGAATCGGGAATCGAAGCCTTTCGAATGATATTGGAGATCCTGACGATAGCAATGGAATACGTGGCAACAGAACGATTTATCCTTTAATCTTTACAGACAAAATGTTTGCTTCAAGAAGCTTAACAGAAATTCTTTTGATGACCAGACGTGTACATAATCTAGGTGAATTTAAGTTACGCAGTAGAATAACTAGTGAACCAATCATCAACCAAACTTTGTGTGGTGACATTCCTGATATATCCAGAGAATTCAAAAACTCAGCTGGAAAATTTATGGTTTTGTTTTTATCAACAACAGTGTCGATTGATTTAAAAAGAATTAGATCACCTGCCAGCAACTCTGTATCTGGAAATTTATTTGATCACAATATCAACATTTTTTCTAATTAAGTAACAGGATTACAGAGGCAATAATTATCTAGATAATTATACAGTATATCCAGGAAGACACCCTCAATCAGTCTCTTTTTGTCTGAACAACAGAACAGAAATTGTCTGGCTATTTCATACATTATGTATTGGAATGCATTTCTACTTCACCGTTTCCAATATCCAGCATTTGGTTAGAAAATATTAGCACCATTTATCTTGCATCGCGTGTTTATTGTTAATCGAAGTGTTTCCCCATATCACCATAAAAAACGATTGTCTTAAACATGCGTTAATCTCGTGAGAAAAAGTAAAGCAAGAAATGACTGGTAATGACTGTCGGAAATCACCAGACAGTAGTACGATAGCGCCACCGAATATTTTCTCGTTGCCATTTAAATCTTGCAAAGTTCCATGTAACACTTTGATTGAATGTTTATGGGACATGGTGCACTCATCCCTGATTTTGATTGAGCTCCTTTGCAAAACCGTAGCCAATCCGCTTTTTTTACCCGATGGTACTAATTGCGTCTGGTTTCTTACGAATATCTAATGGCAGCTTGAATGCGGAAGATGCAGGTTGCCCACCATCTAACAAAGTGACGACAATGCATGAAAATGTAATTTTAAATGCAATTTTTTATTGCAATCGTATTTTCGTAAGGCTACGCCCGCAAGTTTAGTTGTTGTAGGAAACGAAAATCCGAACGCGGGACTCAAACGCAAAGTCATTCGACTTCCTTCCGGCAATATCCAGCAAAGTTATGGGAGTTTCTGAAATCTGAATACAGATTCTGGCTCCCCACTCCGAGACGCACCCGGTGCCCACTTTCGGTCCACCTATTCCTGAAGTTCAGTCTCTGAAGGGTATTACGGTGGTCCGGCATTATCTGGCAAAGTTACAGGAATTTCTGAAATTCGATTTTAGATTCTGGTTCACCATCCCGAATTACACCAGAAACGCACTTTTCCCGGGCCAAAACTTTAAGGGTAAGATCCTGCCACAGTTTACGTAATAGACGGTTGTCCTAAATTATCGGGCAACGTTACAGTTATTTCTCAGATTGGATATCAGATTCGGATTATCCGTTTTGAAATACGCCAGGGACCAAGTTTTCGCGCTCCAAGGCTTTTAAGGCCCCTTCCGCGGTGTGCCTAAAATACGGTCGACCGGTACTATCCGACAAAGTTGCGATTATTTTTAGCGCGTTTTTCACGTAGTGTAAAAAAGCGCTATTAGGACGCAAATTTCGTCCTCGTCTTCGTCTTCGTTCCATATTTTGTCGTACCTTTTTCTCAGCCAATAATTAACCGAATCACCTCGGTTTTTCGGCATTTGGTCGCATTTGTGCCCTAGATGAGCCAAATCATATTTAAATTTAATAATTTAAAAAAAAATTTAATTTTTTTTAAATTAAAAAAAAAATTTTAAGTACAGTACACACTATTTTCTGTTAGTAAAAAGTTCATTAGTTGCATTATTGTAAAATACAACATGTGAAAAACGCGCTAAAATTACTTGGCCATACCAATGATTGATATCTTGTTTAAAACTGATTCGAAAATCGGATTCCACACTCCGAAATACGCCGGGTACTTACTTTTCGTGCATTTTGGTTTACAACATCTGCTTGGCCAGACATATGAGCATTGCGACATTTTACGAAATTTCCCATTTTCCGGATTTTTTACGTTCCCGGCAATAAAAAAAATTATGGCTTCATTAATTGAAATAAAAACTATCCTATATTTTAAGTTGGACGAAATGACACACAGTATGCACAATTATATTATGATCGGTTGAGTAGTTTTGGAGTCCATTGCGGACAAACACTGTGACACGTAATTTTTATACTTTAAGATATATATATATATATATATATATATATATATATATATATATATATATGTATGTATATATATATATATATATATATATATATATATATATGTACTGGCTGTTACGCAGCTTCACCCACGTGGAATTTTAAAAAAAATGTTTGCTTAATTTGAAGATTTTAAGAAATAATTCTGTATTACACGTAAAGAAATACCTGTGCTAGGGATGGCTAACCAGTGGCACGCGTGTCGTCAATGGCACGTGATCGATTAAGGTAAGTCGGTACCCCCTATCCCGCTAATGTTAAATTGAGCATTTTTATGTACCTTTTTCTCAGAAACTATTAAATGTACAGACTTAAAAATTTTTTTGTATATTAATTAGACTTTTTTATTTAAAATGTACGGAAGCTTTTTTTAAACATATTGTTTAGTTTTTTCAAAAACGTTCATCGCAACAGTATCACTATGAATTTTTGGAAAACTGTCATTTTTTTTTCACGATAACTGACTTTTACAAAAATGTTATGGGAATATTAAAAAAAAGTTCTGTGCACTTTATATAGTTAGATATCAGTAATATTTAGTGATGATTGCAAGTGCTTCCGTTGAATAGGTTCTGAGAAAAAGGTACACGCATTTTTAAAAACACCGTTTTGAGATAGTTGCATTTTTATTATAAAATGTCACTTCATCAAAAAAATTATGAATTACAATCTGTATTTGCACTATTTTTTTTAAATATTAGCTTATTCTTAATAACTTTTAAGACTTTTTACTTATTTCTTTTACTTAGATTTCTCAGAAAATACATGTATAGCATTTTCACTTTTAATCTATCGAGATATTTTATAGCATTTGCATCAATTTTTTCAAATTATGCATCAATTTTTGAAGAATTTTCTGTTCTGATACATTACTGTCATCCAAGTTAAGCATATAAATACCATGTCATAAGCATCATAAATACCATGTAAAAATGTGTCAATACATGAAAATATGGCTTTGGTAATACATCATTATACGATTTTTCGAAAAATTTCATTAGTGTTTTATAAATTCACATGTAAACACAATTTCTTAAAGTATCAGAATTAAAAGGATTCTTAAAATATTACATAAATGGTATCCAAAAACAACAACAACAAAACTGATTTTATGTTTTTAAACATGAAATTTGTGTATTTTTTGTGTATAACAAGTTTTGTGCAACGAAACAGGGCATTGCATTTTGGGATATATTTATGTACCTTTTACTAAGAAACTATTGAAAACAAAGCTTAAAATTTTTTGTGTACATTAAATAAACATTTATCTTTATACAGAAGTGAAATTTTTTTTAAAAAAATTGATCAGCATGTTTAAAAATGTAATTTTGTAGAGTAGAATAATGGAATTTTATAAAAATTTTCCTTTCCTATGTTACGACATCTGCTTTTCAGCTAAATGTCTGAGGAATATCTCAAAAATTTCACTTCAGTATACACAAGAATATATATGAAATATAAAATAAAAATTTCCAGTTCATGCATACAGTAAATTTATAGAAAAGAGAAAACACAGTTTAGAAAAGAAAATTTTTAGAAAACAGTAGCTTTTATATAAAATTTTACCTCATCAAAAAGATCCTGCACTGTAGCCAGTTTTTACCTTATTTTTCTTAATATTATCTTTTCTAATTTTCTTCGCTCTTCCAGAAAAAGCATACACTGTTTTCATTAACCTTTCTCTATCAAAAATTTTCATGGCACTTACCGAATATTCTCCAGGCTCGACTCCCATTTTCTGCAGCATTTTTAATTTGGATACATTACCATCATTAAAAGAACAAACATTATCATAAACACCAAGTGAAAGTGTTTCAATCTGTGCAAATGTTGTTTTAGGAACACGTGACCATATGACATTATGAAAACTTTAATTCGGGTTTTGTGTTTTTCCATGCAAACATTTTCTTAACAGATCAGGATGGGAAAGATCTCTAAATATAGGACACATTGCTTCTACAACAGCGACCGGAAGACTATTTTTATGCTTGTAAGACTTACCTGATGCTTCAGCCTTTTTATATCCACGCCATGAATCTTCACCATCAGGACAAAAACCATGTTGAGAATATTCATCTGTTGACAGCTTATGCAGAAAAATGGCCCAGATATCTTGCCGCATGTTCTGAACACTGGTGTAATTTCTCGGAATAGCTGATCCATAGTAAAACTGTAAGTTATCTATTTCATGCTCAGTCAAACGATTTTTTCCACTTAAACACTTACCGTCTGACAAGATTTGCCCTTTCAATTGAGATTTTAATCGGCGTAATCTTGTTCCCATGCACTTCATGACATTTCCAATGCACTCCAATTTTTCAATTGGGTATTCATCTCCATAGATGTTTTTCTTTCTAACAGCATCAAATGCTTTGCAATCTCCATCCCCTAAGTAAGTAATATATCGGGCATTATGCAAAGATAAGGACCGTTGAAAAATTTTAGACGTACCTTGAATTTCCATGGCTCCACTAGATCCAACGTAATTCCTTTTACAATCCTTTTGATGAGAATGTAAGTTTTTACATATGCAATATTTTGAAAGAATATCAACATCTTTCACCTTACCTGTATCGATGCTGGTCACAGTAACTACACCATTCAATGATGAGTAACCGCGTTTCTGCCATGTTCCATCTACAGCGACTGCAATATTATATTACCTTCATTTTCACAAATAGCTTCCTTCGCAGCATTTTGAATGGAGTCCTCGTAAACAAGTTTTGCAGCATTTAAGATTCGCTTACCGTAAAGAGAAAACCTTGTAGGTGGTTGAGGAAGATTCCTTATGCCGCAAAACATTCTCCCAGCTTCTGCACCTTTTCCAATGGAACGCATAGCATATACAAACCTGGTATTTATTGTAGCAATTTGCGTTCCTTCGCGAAAATTTGAAGAAGAGAATTCTACACGATATGGACAAGCACAACATTTCAGGACAAACTAGCTTTCATGGCCCGGCGTTGCACGGGCTTATACCGAGGGTATAACTTAATCCCCATGTTAATTTCCTCCTTTTATTCTAACGCCAACACTTTTGTGGGGTTTGACGCGTACGATGTGAGTGCATGACCCGTGAGTGCGTGTCATGGCTTTGTTGCTTAACATTTTCCCTTCTCTTCACAAATTCTCGATCCTAGTACCACTGAAGACCCGCCGTGTAGGGGCCGGATGCACGTAAAATAGGTCGAGAGCTCAAACGTCCTCCCGTTCGTGTGGTGTGGTAGTTAGGAGAGGGGGGTGCCAGCTCAGGTGTCGTCCGCGTCACTTGACCATGGTTCAAAATTACGCGGACCGTCCCTAAAAGGCCTCGTGTTGCTGAACAGTGGGACGTTAATATTCACTCAACTTCACAAATTCGGCACTTCCAATATTATTTTCCGAAAGTACTTTGATTTCTTTGTTTCATTCCTCTCCGCTTAGCCCGTCGTTGCTTGAGCTTTTACCGAGTGAATAACTTCATCCCCATGGAAATTTCGTGTTTCCCTCAGGCCGATAACACTTATGTGCGCGATGTGAGTGATTTCTTTAACTATGTCATTAAAACTCCCTTTTTCGAAATTTGTTCTTGCGTTGGTGTGGTGTTCTAATTATTAGAGATGGGTGAAAGCGCAGGTGTCGTCCTTGTCACTTGACCATGGTTGAAAATTTCGAGGTCCATCGCCAATAACCCTCGAATAGGCGAACAGTGCGAATTAAAAAATCACTCACTCAGTTTTTAGTTCTTTCGTTGCAATTTTTTAGTCCCCGGAAACGAAAATGTAGCCTTTTTAAAGATAGTTGTATGTTGAAAAAAGACAGAAAAGTAGAAATTTTTCAAATTTCACTACTATTTTAAATATTGAAGTAAAATTGTGAGGATTTTTTGAAATATTCGACACACGGGAAAAATGTTTCATGCAATTATCTTTATAAAAGAAGAAATTATTAAATGATTGTTTTAAGTATTTTCAGTGTTTTATTAAAATTTGTTTCGAATGCATAACATACTGCAATGGAAATTCACATTCCTTTATCAAAGTTCCTGGTATGTGTGTGATTCCTTTATATTAACGTCACTACAATTCCCTTTTTCGAGAAAAAAAAATATCTTCTAGATCTTACTAATGTCAAACAGGTTTCAGTTCTCTTTCTACTGCACGGTGTTACAGTGGCTTTTTTGAGTGTAGAACTATTTTCCCCCGACTCTCCCCTCATATATAAGATTTATCTTCAAGTTTCTATTCATGACATATCAAAAACAACATTGCTTTAGTAAAAAAATAATAAATTTAAACAATAAAAGAAAACTATTTTGATGCTTGAGTAAAAAAAAAAGTCATGATTTTTTAATAATAGATAATTTTTAGGAATCAAAATAATAAAATAATTTTCAGGTTTTCATTAATCAATCAATCGCTACTTACAGTTAGCTTAAAAATGTCTCTAGAACGTACTGATTGGAAGGAAATCCAAACTCTCTTTAAAAAACTGGATATTTATTTACAAAACCTATCTTCGCCCCATCTTAACGTATGCATGCCCCATTTGGGGATCTGCCAGTAACACACAATTAAATGATATTCAAAGACTTCAAAATAAAGCGCTTCGAGTCATAGCCAGAGCTCCCAGGTACATCCCAAGATCTGTTCTCCACGAAGAACTTTGTGTTGAACCCATCCACACCCTAATAGCGAATCTTTCCTCAACTTTCCATTCTGCAATCCATCATCATGACAACCCGACGATTAGCTCTCAATCTAACTTCATGAACCAGCCTCACCTCATGTACCGTTTGCCTCATAGCGCAACGAACATACTACCTGATTTCTAAGAATTCCAGCCCCCCATGCTGTCAAACGTAACGAAAACCCCCTTTTCGGATTGAAGAACGAAACGAAAAAGCTGTTTTCCGTTTCTACCGAAACACGATGTTCCACCTCCCACCACCACCTCCTGACCGCCGAAGCTAGTTTTAGCTTAGGCGAATCTATCATTCTCACTTTATTTACTCCCTTTCTTAGGTATACTGTGTAACTGAAGTAGAAGCCTAGCTACCGCTAGGCTGGCACTGAGGACAAATATTTATTCCAGGCTCTAGAACGTATTTTTATCCAAAATAATAGACGATATACTTTTTATTAACAAATAATTAAT
The DNA here is from genome assembly GCA_019973975.1 of Trichonephila clavata. Taxonomy (NCBI): domain Eukaryota; kingdom Metazoa; phylum Arthropoda; class Arachnida; order Araneae; family Nephilidae; genus Trichonephila; species Trichonephila clavata. Next base: position 110,555 of record BMAO01033070.1, read on the forward strand.
TTAATAAGGAAATAATAGAAATATTCATCTGATTTTAAAAAATATATTAATTTAAATCCACATTATCTATAAATAATAATAAAAAAATTCTACAGATAGAAGAAATTATTAAATGATTGATTTAAGTATTTTGAGTGTTTTATTAAAATTTGTTCAAAAAAGTTTTATGCTTTTTAAAAAAATGAAAAGTACATTAAAATAACAGAGGATCATGTTAAAATAAGTATTTATCAGTAAAATTAATTTACGTGGGAAAAATAAGCAGAAACGAACAAAATCAAATTCGTGAGTTTCGAACCCAGACACAAGAAAGAATTAGATACTTTGCGAAAGCAACGCGCTTTGCAACTACGCCACGCAGACCCGTAGCGGAGAGTGAAAATAGGCAATAATAATGAATGGGAGGTTCAAATTGAAATTAATTTTTAATTGAGGGGATCCACAGGATATTCATATAACGATTGAAAGATTTCGATTGAAGATTACATTTAAATGTATTGCAAAAAATTTATTGATTTTTGATATTTAAAAAAAAGCAATTAATAATAAAGAATATATAATATACGAACATAGCTTTTTTTTTCTAAGGAATTTATACCTATTTAACTGACTATTTCCACAAAAAAAATTTCGAAATGGGCAAATTCTTCGATTTTATTATTTCGAAATGGGCAAATTCTTCGATTTTATTATGAAATTATATGTCAAAAAAATAAATATACATTAGGCATTATTTTAAAGTAAACTATAAGTTTTATGTAAGAGAACAAAAATTTCGATACTGATAAATATTTTAAATGAATCTCAGAAATGCATTGAATGCATTTTATCATCTTAATCTGACATGTATAGTTATTTAATTTTGAAAATTATATAAAGAATTGACGATAAAATAAATCTTTCACTCGAATTTTTTTTTTACTCGCCAAAGTTACTGATTTCCCCCTGTTTAAGGCAGAATTTTTTTAGTGTAACCCTTGAGTTAGATGCGGTCGAAGGCGAAACATGTCAGAAGTCTTTGGCGCAAAGCTAATTTTCGACGCCAATGTTTGGCTAAATGTAAAATCGCGTATTTTGAATTATTTTAAAGATCATTACCTTCATTTTAAGGGTATAATTTTTACGTTAATGCTCTCAAACATCACCAACTATTTGCAAAAATAACGTACTTTGAAATAAAAAATGTACAAATTACTACTTTTTAATTTATTTCTCAGAAAAAAATAAGTTTACGAAAATCGCAATTTTTTTTAAATCCGTAATTTTGAAGCAATTTTTTCAATCTTCGTATATGTTACGGATAATATTACTGTACACACGGAAAAAAGGTTTTGTGAGATTATCTTCATAAATGACGAAGTTAATCAATGTGAAGTAAAAATTAAGACTACTTTTTAAAAATTCTTTTAAAAAAAAGTTTTGGGAATTCTATTTTTTAAATGAATGGATCTAAAAGAGAAAGACTTGAAGTTAATTAGTGTAGAATATCGATTTAATAACACGAAAAGTAATTCATACCCAACGATTTAGAAATAATTTTCATAAAAACGCATCAGTTTTAACACTATTTTAAAAAATTCGAAAAAAATAGAAAATATCGTTATTTTACAAAAATAATTATACCGTGTCGTGGCGAAATAAATGATCTTTCCGATTCTGTAATTATTTTTTGTTTAATTTTGACACCGATAATTAGATGACAATTTTAATATGGTGGAAAACGTAAGATTACCGCTCGGCCGAAACGGAAGGGAAGTTCCGCCAAGTAAACAACCGGCAGGAGTAAAACAATTAGGCGTTTTAAGGTTTTTAATTAATATCTTTTTAACTAATTACAATATCGGAATATAAATAGGCAATACGGCTTCCCCGGAAAATTCCCGATCTTTTGGTACCTTCCGCGACTTTCTGCGTGGTGCTGTTCGTGAGAAGATAGACGCACATAGATAGATAGATAGATAGATAGATAGATAGATAGATAGATAGATAGATAGATAGATAGATAGATAGATAGATAGATAGATAGATAGATAGATAGATAGATAGATAGATAGATAGATAGATAGATAGATAGATAGATAGATAGATAGATACGTTTGTTTACCTTCGAATTTTAATAGTGTAAGATGTAATAGCCAGTCCAGACTTACCTTTTAAAACTTGCATGTCTAAGCCACTGTTACACATTTTACAGTGAACTTCATTCTTGAAAACAAATGCCAGACTATTCAAATTCATAATGGCATTAATAATACCTACACTTTTGTCATAGGAAGAAAAACTTCCATTTAAATTGGGAATTTTCTTTTCTTTTGCACATGTCTCCTTTGAGTGCATGTCCAGCTTGAGGATTGACACTACTGTCGTTAGTATGGTTGAAAGTATTCTTACCTTTATAAAACGTACGTTTACGTTTTTTGAATATTTTGTTTGATCTTGGCATATTAAATTAAATTAAAATTTCAAAATTTTGAAATTTTTGATTTTCAGAAATTTGAAATATCGAGATATTCAAAACGCTAAGAAGAAAAACGTGTATTCTCTCCAAAATAGGTAAAGAACCATAACAGTTACGCTTGCAGTGAATCTACAGTTAACTGCGTATGAATAAATAAAACAGAGAGTGGCTTTGGAAAAGCTTCCCAGATTTAAAAGGTCAATGTTTACATTTGTATCTATCAAAGGGGGCGTGGCTCATCAGCTGATTATTTTTAAAAAATCATTTTAACATACTTTTAAATAGTAAAATGGCAAGTATGTTACATCATTGGAAAGGTCCTGATTTGGGGATTTTAGAAATATCAAAAACTCAAAATCGATTTCCCGAAGGTGTTTACCCTACTGACAGCATTTTATTTCAAAATAACAAAATTCACTATGAAGTATTATGAACAAACACGAGTGATCGGTCGGAGGGTGGCGGGACGCACACTCGCTTCTTATTGTCTTTCCTTAGTTACGTCATGTACCATAATTGCTTATGATGCATAGTTTGTCTACGCATAACATAGCCAATTTCATTGACACAACCCTATTTTCAAGTTTATGTGTATTATAGTTACGGTTTTTAGTTGTTATTAAACATGCCTAGTTAAGCAGAAGAACAAAAGATGCAAGATAGTAAGTGTAACAGAGAATTTCAAACTTGGTGAATTTAGAAATATGGCATTACTAGTAAAGGCGTCAAAGCGATGCTTGTTTTATGTTCTGGAACAGTGGTATGTAGAACATGGTCTGTAAAACGGCATTTTGAAACAAATCTTCTTATAAAAAAAAGCGTGTTAAGAAGTAAACCACAGCAAAAGGAATTAACTGTTTAGAAACTATTCGGCAGATGACATCAATTCAGCGTGAATTCTACTAAAAGTAACAAGGTTGGTTCCTTATTACTTTACTTATTGGTTTACATTTGCTTATTTCAAATGTGATATCTAAAGAACCAATAGAGATACTTGCATGAAATTTTACACAAATGTTATTAATAGCATTATCTAGAGAATGAGCTACCAGCTAAGAAATTGAGTGATTTTTTGTGATTTTATAGTTGGATTTTCTTATAAAAGCATCAAAAATTTGAATGAAATTCATAGGTTGTAGCTTCGATTAGCTATAACTTTTGATTTGAAAAATATTATTTAAAACTTGTAATCCAGCCTCTAGTAATGTGTTTCAAAAATGTTCTGCAGCAATTTTTTTGTAAAATATAAATTATTTTTAAAAATAAGCCTTTGAAAATTTTTCAATATTTAATTAAAATTTCTTTAAAATTTAAATTGTTGTAAATTGTTATGTAAGTAATTTATTTCTAACTGTATTTTTCATAATGCATAAAAATGAAATTAAAAATGTAAAAATTTTAGTGATTTTTAGAAAACTAAAAAATTAGGTCTCCGAACGTAGTCGGATACCTTAAGAGCGAGAAGTTAATCACATAAAATAAAAAAGTAATAATCCCTATTGAATCGGAAATTGTTGACTATTTCATTGGTTTAATTTTGTTTTCGTGGAACTATAATTTTTTACTCTAAAATATAAAAGTATCCTTAGTTACTTCTTTTAAGGTAAGTCGGTACCCCCTATCCCGCTAATGTTAAATTGAGCATTTTTATGTGCCTTTTTCTCATAAAATATTAAATGTACAGACTTAAATTTTTTTCTGTATATTAATTAGACTTTTGTATTTAAACTGAAGTGAACTTTTTCAAATATATTGTTTAGTTTTTTCAAAAACTTTCATCGTAATGTATCACTATGAATTTTTTGAAAAATGTCATTTTTTTTTCACGATAACTGACTTTTACAAAAATATTATCGGTATATTAATAAAAGTTCACATCAGTATATATAATAACATATCAGTAATATTCAGTGAAGATTGCAAGTGCTTCCGTTGAATAGGTTCTGAGAAAATGGTACTCGCATTTTTAAAAACACCGTTTTGAGATAATTGCATTTTTATTATAAAATGTCACTTCATCAAAAAAATTATGAATTACAATCTGTATTTGCACTATTTTTTTAAATATTAGCTTATTCTCAATAACTTTTGAGACTTTTTACTTATTTCTTTTACTTAGATTTCTCAGAAAATACATGTATAGCATTTTTCACTTTTAATCTATCGAGATATTTTATAGCATTCGCATCATTTTCCTCAAATTATGCATCAATTTTTGAAGAATTTTTAGTTCTGATACATTACTGTCCATCCAAGTTGACTATAAGTATCATAAATACCATGTAAAAATGTGTCAATACATGAAAATATGGCTTTGGTAATACATCATTATACGACATTTCAAAAAATTTCATTACTTTTTTATAAATTCACATGTAAACACAATTTCTTAAAGTATCAGAATTAAAAGAATTCTTAAAATATTACATAAATGGTATCCAAAACAACAAGAAAACTGATTTTATGTTTTTAAACATGAAATTTGTGTATTTTTTGTATGTAACAAGTTTTGTGCAACGAAAAAGGGCATTGCATTTTGGGATATATTTATGTACCCTTTACTAAAAATCTATTGAAAACAAAGCTTAAAAATTTATGTGTGCATTAAATTAACATTTATCTTTATACAGAAGTGAAATGTTTTTAAAAAATTGATCAGCCTGTTTAAAAATGTAATTTTTGCACAGTAGAATAATGAATTTTATAGAAACTTTCCTTTTCTATGTTACGACATCTGCTTTTTAGCTAAATGTCTGAGGAATATCTCAAAAATTTCACTTCAGTATACACAATATATATGAAATATAAAATAAAAAATTCCAGTTCATGCATACAATAAATTTTTTTTAAAAAAAAGACACAAATTAAGAAATATAATACATGAATAAATGACATTTTGAAAAGTTTCACTAGTGCTTTGTATATTCACATGTAAACACAATTTCTTAAAGTATCAGAATTAAAAAGTTTATTTAAATATTACATAAATGATATCCAAAAGAAAAAATTTGTTTTTATGTTTTTAAACATGAACTTTATGTGATTTTATGTGCATAACAAGCTTTACAGGTAACGACAAAAATCATCCCGTATCATCACATATATATGTTTACTTTTTCTCAGAAACTGTTAAATATTAAGACTTCTGATTTAGTCTGAATATTAATTAGACTTTAATATTTATGCTGAAGTGAGATATTTCAAATATAATGTTAAGTTTTTTCAAAACCATGCAACATAAAAATATTACTATGAATTTCTTGAAAATTTTCATTTTTTTTTCTACGATAAATGCTTTATGTTAAATTATTTTGGGAAAATTTATAAAGGCACACTTCAGTGTACATGGTTATGTTCAGTGTACATATGAGTTATGTTTTACTGAAATTTTATGAGCATCCTTGCATTATTTTCTGAGAAAAAAGAGCATAAATTTTTATAAACAAACTTTTTGAAAAATGCATTTTGAACATGAAATGTCACTTTATCACAAAAATTATGACCTTCCAACATGTATTTGCCACATTTTATTCAACATTATCATCAAGTCAATATATTTAAGTAAAAAAAGCATCAAAAATGTTTTCAAATTGTCAGAAAATACATATATAACATTTTTCAGTTTTTGTTTAACGAGATATTTTGTAAAATTTACATCTATTATCACAAAATCGCTATAAATTTTAGAAGAATTTGTAGCATTCATGTATTACAAATATCAAAGTAGAGCAAATATCATCATAAATATAATGGGAAAAAATTTATCTATATGGTTTTGGTGTGCATTTGAAAAAACATGATTTTACGTCATTTCGAAAGTTTTCATATGTGTTCTGTGTGTTCACATGCAAACATAAGTTTCTAAGACTTTTAAATTTCAAAAGTTTCTCTAAACTGTACACATGATTTCTTAAACAGCAAAAATAAAACTGTTTTTATGTTTTTAAACATGATATTTAGGTATTTTTATGTATTTAACCAGCTTCTTGCAACGACAAATGGTATTACACATCTGAATTTTTGTATGTACAATTCATTCAGAAACTTTTGAATATTTAAGTTTAAAAACTTGTCTGTACAGTTAAGTAACATTTATATTTATACTGAAGTGATATTTTTTTTAAAAAATTAGTTTTTTTTAAAAACAGACATTTATCATCTAATTTGTTTGTTTTTTGACACATGTGCTCTAAGCTAAATGTTTTTTTTTGTTGTAATATTTTCAAAATATCACTTCAGTATCCACAATAATGCATAAGGAATATATAATGTAAATTTGCAGCTTTTTTTTCACATACAGTAAATTTAGAAAAATTTTATTTTTTTAAAAAGTAATTTTAAAATTATAAATAATGAAAATAGTAGTTTTGAAAAAAATCATACCTTGTGAAAGTAAATATTTAATAAGAAATAATACTTTAAAACTCTTGGAAGCATGTTGTCACTCGAAATTCCGCCACCAAACTAATACAGTTAATTGAACAGTCAACTGTTATCTAAAGTTAATTGCGTTTGAATAAACAAAAAGAAGGCTTTGCAATTGTTTCAGGATATTTAAAAGGCAAATATCTGTCAAAAGGGGGCGTGGCCCACCAGTTGATAATTTTTTAAAAGTCATTTTGACATAGTTCTAATTGAAAATATGGCATAAATGTTATATCCCTAGAAAGGTAATGAAATACAGATTTCAGAAATATCAAAAACTCAAAATCGATCATTCCATGATTTTTACCCTACTGACCTCCCTTAACATCAGTTATCTGCCAGTGATCTGCCTTCGAAATCGGTCCAGTCGTTTCAGAGATGAGCCGGAACAAACAGAGAGATAGTCAAAAATTTAAAAAATTGATTTTTTTTATATAAGTACTGTATATCCTTTTAAGTGCATTTAGTAAAAAGCTGTTAATTTGAAATTACAAACACAAATTTTATTTATATTTGTATATATATACATACATACAGTTTGACAGTTGCTAAGGGACAAGCGATCTATGCAAAATTGCGTCTCAGACAGCTGACCAATAAAAGTAAATTCAAGTTCAGAGGACGTGGTAGACCAGGACTAGTTATCTACTTCCAGATTAGCTTTTACTCCTGATTTGGAGCTCTTTCACCACAAGAGCTTTTTATTTAAATTTAATAAAATTACATCTGGAAAGAATTTATTTTTTAAAAATTTAATTGTAATTTTATCATTTCAATCATCTTAACTTACACTGGGCAATAATTGAACTCGTTACAGTCATCTTAAAATCCCTGACAGGAGATTAGAGCCCGTAAAGGACTATGTACTCCATCAAGCACCCTGTTAGCGACTAGTTATCTGTATGAAAGACAGTGCATACAAGTTCATGATTCATAAGAAAATTAATGCTGTTTAATGTCTGACGAAAATAGCGCTAGATGTTATAAAAGTTTCTCATCTGAAATTCTGTTTGGTTCTTGCAGTAATTGAGCAAAATGTCAGCAAGACATCGTTTGAGTGACTACGATCGTGGAAGAGCCGTTGGATGACTAAAAGCAGTTCAAAGTGTCACCACTGTAGCTGCTGCAATGTGTGTATCAAAGAGCGTCATTTCACCATTAAAGAATGTCGTTGTAGATTGAAATGCTTTGCAAAGTCATGCCGAGGGTCAAGGTAGGAACACCACATCTTTAGAGGATTGCTATGTAGCCCTCGTGGCCAAAAGGAACAGAAATTTCCCTCCTGGTCGGATAGCTGCAAACCTTACAACTGTTACGGGTACGCATGTTTCAAAAAGAACCATCTCACGGCCATTAAATCTAAGTTTGTTTGTATGCACGGAAGCCTTTTCGTTGCATCCCACTTTAACCACGCCAACATTGAGGGAGATTACGCTGGTGCAAAGAATATGTTAGCTGGGATTACCAAAATTGGTCTAAAGTGATGTTCTCCAGCGAGTATCGTTTCGGTGTGACGTGATTCTGCCCACCAATTACTGCGGAGAGAGCGTGCAACGCGTTATGCACAAAAGTTTGTCATCGTAATCGGTACGACCCAGGCGTGATGGTGTTAGCAGGCATCATGCACATTAGCAGAACACCGCTTCAGATCTTCGAGCGAAGAAGCGTTTCATCGCAAAGGTATTGCAGAGAGATTATTCTGGACACTGTTCGTATTTTTAGGGGTGCTGTAGGTCAGAACTTTCTGTTTATGGACTATAATGAGAAGCTACACAGAAGCGTTGAGAAATCGGACACACTGCAAAGTAAAAATATTCTCCGTTTGCAATGGCCTGCTTACTCTCCCATTCTAAATCATATTGAACATGCCTAGGATGCTCTTGGCAGACGTTTTGCACAAAGAACGATGTACGTTAAATCTATCGAGAGTTCAAGCGTCCTCCCGTTGTTGTGGTGTGGTAGTTTGGAGAGGAAGGTGTTAGCTCAGGTGTCGTCCTCGTTACTTGACCAAAGATCAAAATTGCGAGGTCCGTCTCCAAAAGCTCTCGAGTAGTTGAACAGTGCGACGTAAACATTTACTCACTCACTTGAGGTCGTGATAGAATTCTGAAAAAACTTTCAACCAAATGCAAAAATGTTACACGTCATGATATTGAACTGTACATCCCCCTCTATGAACCTTGCAAGAAAAAACAAAAAATTATTTTTAAAAAAAAGGAAAAACCTGTTGTGAAACCTGTGATTTTTTTTCCAAATGCCAATGTATTTGGCCCTTGTAATGAATGAAAAATATGGTTTCTATCCCTAAGGACTTGCTTATAGTTAAAGATATCCCTAATCACACACGAAATTCCTCCCCTGTCAGTTGCATTTGTTCAGTCGAATGGAAGAGGTCAAGGATTCGTCAAAACTATGTGTAAAATAAAATACCAACGCATTGTATATATTTCAAAAATATACACAAAATAGTTATTAACCTGAGATAACTATAGTCATGATAGTATAAAGTCATGATATATATATATATATATATATATATATATAGTAACATAAAATGAAAGAAATACATGGCATAATAAAATTGATAATACAAAATAATATCACTAACAAAGCTAGAAGATTTAAACCAGATTTCAAGAAACACACTTTAAAAATGATGGAAGAGTCTATTATAGAAGAATTAACTAAGCGTATGTATAACATGGAACAGAATTAGAACTTTAAAATGTAAGAAGCCAAAAGAGTCAATAGACTAAAATGAAGACCTGTCATGATTTCTAAAGCTGTTGCTGAATTAGGACCAGCAAAATTAGGGTTAAATATATTTTATGCATCCTACGTTCCCCTGTTCAGCAGAAATTTTATACATAACAGGAAAACATACCAATATTGAAAAGTTAGGCCTAAAACCAACCACGTGTAATTTGCAACCAAAAGAAAAATAAAATAAAAATAATAGAAAATATGAAAGGAAATGAATCCTAACAAAATACAAATAAAAATAATTTTGAAAAGGAATAATGAAGCAAAAACTTACATGAAAAAATGCAAATAACTGGAGAGCGGGAAAAAACTGTACGTACGAGTACAATACGCTAAATGATCGTTAAAAATGACGTGTTAAGTTGGTAAAACCAGATGCAAAAATTAGTGGCGCCACCTGGATAGAGTTTTTTTTGTAATTAAACAAAGCAAACAAAAACAAATTGAAAATAATAAAAAACAGAAGGAGAAAAAAACAAAGAATAATACTTAAACTTTGAAAAGGAGAATTAGAGAGATAATTTAGAAATATATTTAAAAATGAAGTTACTTGGATAGTTGTATTCCAAGCAATTATTGCGGAATAGCTTAAAATTATTTTGCTTAACATCATTATCTGTGACTAAAATACAGGGGGTCCAGCCTTAATGAGACCCAATAGCTAATTCCCGAACCGTTCGGTTTAGATATACACTTCCTATTTGAAAAATGTTTTTAAAAAGGTAAAGAATGTTGTTACGTGCTTTTCGAACCAAAAAATCCATTTACTAAAAAATTACAAAAATTAAATTTTTATATGGTCCCCAGGTCTTATCACTTGTATTTAGGAAAAGATGCAGTACACAAAAACAAAGTAAACACAAAAAGTTTCATTTTATTGCAATGAAAACTGACCGAGTTATGCCTATATAAAATTGAAGCATATGAATTGCTCAGAAAAAGGGGGTCGTATATAAATTGAGTTTAGAGAACAGTAATTCACTATCTACAGAAAGAGCAAAAGAAAAACATCATAGTAATATTGAAACATCGTAGTAAACATCATAGATTGACAATTTGTATTGCTGTATGGCGAACAATAAAAGTTAAATTAAAGAAATGCTCCTTGTACCGAAAAGATTAAAACAAATAGCAGCAAAATAATACAGGATTTGCCGTTCAAATTCTGGAATAATGTGGAATGATGCGCCAATCATGAATCAGGGCCTTTATTATATTAGAATGACCAAATTAGGGGTCTCAGGAGTGTTAAAAATGTTTCGAGAGCACAAAATATGAACAATTTTCGACTAGAAATAATTCTTTGAGGTTAAAATGAAATAATTTGATTCTTTTACACATTTTTTAAAAAGGAATAAAGTTTCAAAAAAAAAAAATATCTAAAATATAATCATAATTTTAAAAATAATAAGCACATAAATATAAGAAAAAATTTTGTAAGAAACAAATAGTAAGTTTTACGACGCGCATGATATTTTCTGAAATAATAATTCTAATTACTAGCAATAAGTTGATTTATAAAGTCAAATATATCCTTATTAGATGGTAGCGATTAGATATAAAAAGAATAAAAAATAATATTTTTAAAAAATAAAAAAAGTAAATTTTTAAAAAATTTTTCAAAAAATTTAATTTTTTTGAAATTTTTCAAAAAATTACAAATATGTAATACTATAAATAGCTAGGATTTAAATATTATGATAGAGTTTATAATTCTGTAAAGTTTTATGCATCAAAGTATGATAGTTTTTGAAACGCAATGCGCGTAAGTGAAAAAAGCACAAACTGAGAAAAAAGGCTTTAAAGTTTTAAATTGAATTTGAGAAAATAAATTTTAAAACTTACATGCTAAAATGCTCCAGGATCATAGGATATGCCTTCCTGTTGCTCAAACAGCTCAATTTCTTTACTCTTTTTAATTTTTTTGGCTCTGCGAGCTTCAAACGATGACGTTGAGCTCCTCTTTCTTGACGTAAAGATTCGACGATTGTCACGTTCAGCCAGGAACACACAAACATTTTTGTTAATTTTTAAGCCAAATTTCTCTAAAATAGTAATAAGTATTTGATTTCCATCATTAAAAATGCTGGTTGCTAGATTTGCAGCAATTTCTGCAATCTGAAGGCTAGAATCAATCGTCTTTGGACAAAACTTCCAGATTAATGAATTTAAACTTTCATTAGGATTCTGTGTCTTACCTCCTAAACATTTCTTCAGGAGTGCCAGATGAGATAAGTCTGCAAATACAGGCTTAATTACATCTCAAACAGCTTTCGCAACTGAGGGTTTGTGTTTATAATTTTGTAAATTATTATTAATTGCAGCATTATACTTACACTATGTATTTGGATTTGTAGGACAAAATCAGTGCATCGGTTCATCATCGGTGCTGCAAGAATGACCCCAAACAGCCCAAATGGCTTTCCACATTTCCTTTACACTAGTAGAATTGCATCGAATAGCATTACCATAGTAATGCGCAAGCTTATCAATTAAACTATCAGTTAACCTACCTTTACCGCCTATAGTTTTACCATCAGATAATTTCTTCTTACCATATACTAATTTAAGCTTCCTAAGTCTTGTACCCATTCTCTTTTGCACATGGCCTACACATTCTATTTTCTGAATTAGATGGTCATCGTCATATGGCTTGTTTTCAGAAAGGGCATTGAATGTTTTTGTGTCGCCATCTCCTATGTAGTTCGAATATTTCAGGTTGTGAAGCTTTTCTGATCGATTAAAAATCCTCAACATCCCGTCAACCTCCATCTTACCAGCAGAGCCAGAATAATTTTTTCTACATGAAATCTTATGCGCTCTTTGCCATTTATTGTACTTGATACCAAACTTTACCCCTTTATAACTGTCGCATCCTTTGCAAAATGAGGACAACACTTCCCTATCCAAAACCTTACCTGTTTCGGCCCCATTAGAGTACATACTCCAATCAACGATGAATGTCCTCTCGTCTTCCAGGTCCCATCACCACTTACCGTTAAAATGTTATCAAGTGACGAAGAATTTTCTTCGACAGCTGCCCTGTTCATGCTTTCTTCGGCGACTTCCTTCATAACAAGTGAAAGTTTATTATTAATAACATCATATGATTTTTGTTCAACAGGAATAGGAAGACTCATTACAGAACAAAAGGTTTTTAATGACTCTAAACCTTGACCTATGCATCTCATTGCTAAAATAGATCTTCTGTTAATTTCTGGAGCATTATTTTTATTCCCAATGTTTTCACAGCTTGAAAAAGTACAAATACTCCCACAGTTTTTACAATGTATTTCAAAATTCGAACATAAACCACGAGTGGATTTTTCATTAATTGTTAATGGTTTATGACATTTTAAACAGCATGATACTGACAAAATAGAGCTAAAGGTTGAAATAAAATCAATAATACGATATTCTTTGAAGTTTTCACTTACCTTAACAAGATTTGACTTTAATGAAGTCTGAATTCCTGAAAGTTTTTTACTAGAAGCATTTTTCATTTCGGCACACTTACTTGTACTTTTCATTTCTACACACTTCCTCGTATCTTTCATATCTGTAACATGTGAGTCACTTACCTTTAAATATTTATATCTTTCCTTGGGGCGATTGCCCAATGATTTTTTTAGAATAAAACAATAAATATCTTCGATTTAGATAAGTGTTTTAAAAAAACGTGTGCTAAAGTAAACACAACAGAATCAAAACACAGCAGAATGAATGTGTTGAGTTGCAGGCTTCCTTCTGATCAACTCAAGCGCTTAAAATATTTCATGACGCTTATTAAAAACAGAAAAATAAAAAGTATGCATAAATCAAAAATAAATGGGCGTGGCATGTGTCCATTTAAAAGTTGTTATGACTAAATTGCTGTTTGCAATTTTTTGAATAACTTTTGAAGTTTTTGGAGTATTGTCACGTGGTTAGTATCAAAATGTTCAGGAAAAAATGAAGAACAAGATATATTTTTTTCGAAAATTCGAAAAAAAGAGGGTTAACACCCCTGAGACCCCTTAAATAATGGTGAAGACACGAGGTGTGGCACGAGACAAGGGAATACGTCTATGATAACTCCCAGTTTTATACAAGCGCTGAACAGCACGGTCAATTGTACAATAAGATGGATGTCTTCGAGTGGGAAATTTAATGGCATAAAGTCTTGCCGCCTCTCTCTTATTTCGATTACACTGCCCATAAAACAGTACCATTTCGTAGTATTCTTCATTTGTATACATTTCGTTCTACCGTACAAGTATTCGTAACATTAGAATACGACTGTATGCAATTGCAAGCAGTCATACGACTGTATGCAATTGCATACAATGCCAAGGCATTCTATAGAAAATGCCAGCATTTCATATTTTGCCGGAAATATATATATTGTAATGGAACAAAATAATTTTTCAATTTCTGTTATTAGTGACGTAATTATTAATTTGTATGAGTTTATTCTATACGCTGCATATTAATAAAAATGATTATAAACACTATAACTTATGTTCTTTTAATACAATTATGAACGTGTTCCCATGTTTAAACCGAGGTTGATTTCGTGGAATTTTCTTTTCATATTTCGTTGCCCTCATTTATTCAGAGTTAGAGATTTCACCATTATTTATTGTACCCCATTTATGTTTATTTGGAGAACAAACCTATATTCAATGACAAAGGTTTTGAAATAAAGGGAAAAAGAACGTATCCGTAAATTTTAATTTTTCTGTCTTGAGTGGAGTTTTTCATTATACTAATATATTACTTAATAACTGTTGCACTATTTCTTTTGTTAATTGCTCCATTGAAGGAATACGGCCTTCCCCTTATTACAGTCGATTTTATTTCGTAAAGAAACCAAGATTTTTTCCCCATTCACTTCCATTTGCCTAATGAAGTCGGCTGCAGACATAATTTCTGTTTCTCGGTAATCGGCTCACTCCCTTTACGTTGGAGAAGTAGAGGAGGGGGGGGAGTGCATCTAGTGTATAAAAAGAATGAGAACCCGAAGCCTTCGCGTATGATAATAACTATTTCGCCCTGCATAATTCCGATTATCAACAGAGTGACGTCTGGAGCCCGTTTCCTGTCTCGGTTCATCTGACAGACTGCATTTTGACCGTCACAGCGGAAAAAAGGTTAATCCTCGCGTATCAGCATGGACTTGTGAATAATCTTCCGCCAACAAAGGGCGCCATTGTCACCGCAGTTGACTATGTCGAGTCGCCTGATTGACATTTGATCAGAATCGGTGCTGGGCGGGAACAAAGGCGGACCCTGGAACAAAGGGGCGAGCACCCTCTGCTACAAATTGTTGCCCGCGGAGATGGTGGAGCCAGATTAAGAAAAAAGAGCGAGAGGATATGGCAAAGCTGGAAAAACAGCGGAATCATTTAAAATGCGCCCACAGAAGAAGGGAAGGACGAAAGGGTGCTGTGAGAATATTCCCCTATTTACAACTTGCTGAAAGGAGATCTGCATTGCTCCTTCACGCTGGAACGTTTGAAGGGCGCGGTAAGGTTCATTTGCAAGACTCGCTGTCGCAAATGAGTTGTCTCATCAAGCAACCAAAGGGATTCATTTTTTATCCCCTCTTCAGTTGAGAAAGCCACAATCATGTTATTAAGTGGGATTGTATCTTTTTAAATTCAATGTATACAGCACCAACATATTTAAATGCTTCTCAAAAAGGAAATGTGATGGACTTTTGACCAACGTATAAAGACATCCTATTTAATTAGATGGAAGACCAGAAAATATTTTTTCTGTTTTCTTCCATTTTAGTTTAACATGGGTTCCTTTACTAATGTCAAATACTATACCAAAATAAACTCACGATTAAGAGTTTATTGACCCTTTTTACACGTTTATGAGAAGGTAGCATGTTTTGTTAGTTACATATTCCGCTGAGCTAGGTGAATGAATTAATTTACAAGTAAGATTCAAGTTATTTGAAACTTTTATAATTGATGCTAATCATAAAAATATTATATATATACAAATTTTTATATTATAGGCCAGGAGTTTGCTCTAGTACTACTGTGGCTAAGACTTTATTCTATCATGACTATAGTTATCTTAGGATTATAACTATTTTGTATATATATATATATATATATATAGTCAAAATTTCTCTACGAGAGAGATGAATAAACATTAATCAAATATAAAAAAATAGAAATCGCAAGTTAACCAGACAAAGATTTTAGAAAGGATATATGAAAAAATAAAAGTAATAAGAGTTAAATATCAAAATATGGATGCTACAGTATTATAAACATTGCTGACTTAGGACAGCTTATATATAAAATAATTTATATATATATGGGGTTGAACATGCTTTGTAGCCAGCCAACCTCCCTCTTTCTATTAATAATACTGAGCAAAAACCTATTGAAAATAATGTATAGCATATCTAAATCCATTATGAGAAAAAGGTAACTTAAATAAAAAATTGCATTGATAAATGTAGAGCCCGCGCTAATCTAAGTACAGTAAACAAGTTATTGCCAGAATCTGTACCCAAATTCAAATTCAAGGCATGGGAATGGCTGAATAGTATATATATATACATACACTGGTGTCCCAAAGTTAAGCATATTTGATAATTATGTGAATAAAGAAGGAACTGTAAATCAGAATGGCGGGAAACGTGATATGCGAGTGTAAAATGGTTATAAAATAAGGAAGCAAATCAAAGGATTGATAATAATTAATTTTATTATCCAAAGTAGCAGTTCGAAAGAAAACTAAGCATAGCAATTATTCACACTTTAAAAAAAAATGAAAGAAAACATTAAATAAAATACTGATGCTGCAGTTTAATAAGGCGTGTGGTCACCTCTGACAGCCAGGCATGCTGCTCAGCGATTTACTATGCTTGCTATGAGATGATGAATGAGTTGTGGGCTCAAACGGTTCCAAGCTTCTTGGAGAGCTCTCTTCAGTTCTGTAACGGAGCTTGGTGGGTGCGAAAGGGCTGCAATTTGTCTCCCGAGCATATCCCATACATGCTCGATAGGATTTAAATCAGGGCACATGCGCTGGATGTTTTCCATTTCAAGGAAGTCATCAATCAGCCCCGCTCGGTGACATGGCACATCATCATCCATGAATATGAAGTCAGGACCAACAGCACCTCGAAACAAGCAAACATAAGGCTCAAGAACATCGTCTCTGTATCTCTGAGCAGTAACAGACCCCGTGTCAAAGAAATTGAGGTCTGTGTGGCCGTCCATCATGATGCCTGCCCATACCATTACTCCCCTTGATGGAAAATAATGTCTTTCCGTTATGTTTCTTGGTTCAAAACGTGTTCCACGTTCTCTCCATATCGTTACCCGCTGAGAATCACTACTCAGACTAAACCGAGACTCGTCACTGAACATCACATTGGCCCACTCTCCCACACTCCAATGTTGATATTTCACACTCCAGTTCAAACGAGCGCGTTTATGCGCAGACTTGCTGGTCTTCTGGCATACAGGCCAGCGTGATTGAGTCTCCTGTAAACAGTTTGTCTCGAAATTCGTATTCCTGTGGCGACTGTGAGTGCCGAACCCAGTGCTCTGGCAGTACTGCCCCTCTGACGTCGCGTACTTATTACCAGATATCGGTCTTGGCGAGGGTTGTGACTCTAGGTCGACCTGATACTGGTTGTAGGGTTACATCTCCCATTCTTTGAAACCTCTGCCACAGTCTTGAGATCACAGACTGGTCCACATTCAGAATTCGAGACACTTCGGTTTGCGATCGTGAGGATTCCAGCATTCCAACGATTCTTCCTTTCGTAAACATGTCCAATTGGCGTCTTTGTGCCATCATTCACCTTGTTTGATGGTTAACAACGTTCCTTCGCACAGCAGTTGCACGAAACTTGTCTGAATTGCCTATGCTTCGTGAATCGGTTTCTTCGCGTTCCGACATGCGCCGGTGTTTCGAGCAGGACGTAGTCGACTGAAAAGTTTTGCATAAACCCAATGTTTCTTCTTCACCCAATAAATATCCGCAAAAAATTTGGAAAAATGTTACGAATATTTACTCCATGTTTTTCGCATTTTACGATTTATGTTTAATTTTTGGACACCAGTGTATATATAATTTCGTGAAATTATTCAGCATACAGTATATTCCTTGAAATTGTTTTTTCTATTTTTCCTTATTTCCTTGCTTTCTTTCTTTCTTTTTTTGGAGGGGTAAGATATATAAATAGATATTAATTTACAAAAAGATATGAATAATTGCTACTTTGTTTTATAAGGTTTATAAAGTATCTTGAAAGAAGAACCTGCGTATAACGAATTTCCTATACAACGAACTTTTTTCGGAATTTACCGACTTCGTTAAATAGAGTTTGATTGTAGTAACAACACATATTAAAAATATGCAAGTATTGAAAAAAAAAGAAAGACTAAAAAATTTTCTTAAATTTATTGATCGGTAGTATATTTGGCTTCAGCATCTCCCCCCCCCCACACGCACACCACACAGAAAACGCCACATTTAGTAGGTACTTATGCAAACATAGAACAATTATGTTCAATAACGCGTACAATCCATAACCAAGATACAATGAAACTACTATTTCTGACTGACTTTTTCTTAATGGTTTCGTTATCAGTAATTTTCTTCAGATAGACTCGTAAGCGGAGGAATGTTCCTGAAAATTCTAATATATGTTCTAATCCAAAATCCTTGAATTTTTTTTAAGATAGTAGAGAAGTTTTGTTTTATATTGCCTCTGCCAAATATATATTATTTTAATTTTTTAATTCCTTTTTTCACCGAGAAATACAATTTTTTCCTATGAATTTATATAGACCCTAAAGGCAAGTGAACACGGGTTGGGAAACGTTAGATTTGCGGAAGTTTTTAATGAAATAGACATTATTCCTATCAGAACATGTTCCATATAAAACAAAAAACACACAATTTATTTATATTATATTATTTCAAATATCTATTATAAAGGGTTTTCTGCTCCTTTTCTTAAAATTTTATTTCGGCTTCTTTCGTTTCCTTCTTCGTGCTTTTCTATTACGTCCCTATTACATAAAGAAAAATGTTCCTTATTCTGTGCATATTACTTAAGGAAAGGTTTTGAGAGGGGGTTTCAGTGGCCTCTGTAACCTAGTGGTCAAAATCCCGGACTTGCTTGTGGTTTGGCATATCATGAGTTCGAGCCTTTTGCCGCTGATGACCCGCCGTGTAGGGGGGGAAGGGGGGCTGCCACTGCAAGTTAAATATGTCGAGGATCAAACATCCTCCCTTTGGTGTGTTGTGGAAGTTAGGGGAGAGCAGTGCCAGCTTAGATCTCATCACTTGACCGTGGTATAAATTAAAGTTCCGTCGGGAAGTGAATTTTTTTGTTTGACCAATATAACTCCTGAGAAGGTTTCTGAGAAGAAAAACCCTTGATTTCTTCACTAGTTAAAAAGTTCCATAAAAAAAAGTTTCCTATTTTCTTTTTCTGGTGTCTACAAAGGCGCGACACGTAAAGGGGAAAATGCACGTTTAATCAGTCTAGGTTCTCAAATTGGCGTGATGTGGAAGTTTGAAAGGCGTTGTGACATCTCAGGTTTCATTCTCCTCATATGACCGTATTTAAAAATTACAAGATATTTTTCCTTTTGCACTCGAATAGCTTCGAAATAAGATGTTAATAAAAAATCAATCAATCAAGCTAAATTAAAATGCTTTCATATCACATATGCACTTTTGCCGGCTTTTCAGGTTGAGTTTCAAAGCATCAGAGGATTTCAGATTGTAATGCAGCCTTAAAGCAATCCTTTTGACCAAGAGAAATAATTTGCATCGAAGAGAATCCTTCATTTTTTTACGTGCGTGCATAACACCTACGTGGGTGTTTTACTTAAGCCGCAATAACTATTTGAATCATTTGTAGCTTAAACGTTTATTAGTCAATATACATGATTATAAAACGAAACTAATTTATAAAAATTTTCAAAATGATTTATACATTTTTAGTGATGAATAACAGTTAAAAATTAATAATCATTTTTTAATAGTTCATATTTTTTCTCATTCGTTAGAAATTGATTTTGGATTATCATCGATAATCTGGGTGCAGCTCAAGTGTTATTTTATCAATTCAAGCCACTTAATAGGATCTTGTAAGAGCATATTTATACTATAGGTCGGGATGAGGTGAAAGTTTCCAAATCCGCATCTCGAATCCTCGGGGAATTTTCTCACCTTCCCGCTTTTCCAGGATTTTGGAACCGATGGAAATGAAAACAGTCCTTGACCCCTCCAAACCGATTTTCTAGGTTACCTTGGACGTTATTATTTCTGTGGCGGAACGGATGTGTACGAGAAAATGAAGAGAGATGCCATTCTCAATATATTGACTTAAGAGCATCGAATTTCAGAAGGGGGGGGGAGGGTGCCCCGGAAGAGATTTCTTTTCTTTACTTTCGTATTCCTCCCCCTTCTCTCATCCCCTCGCGAAGAACAGAGAGAAAAAGGACTCCTTTTTTACTACGCTAACTCCTCTCGAACTTTTTCCATTATGGTGTTTACTCTCCTCAGGTAACTGGGCATGCGTAGTGGCGTATTCGAAGATAAGGCGACAGATGGGGTGGGGGGTCCCTCGAAAATTCTCAACCCCCTTTCTCTATTCTTAGATGCTTTTAATCCGAGACGGGCTTTCATTTTTACCTAATTCTTTTTTTTAAGGATGCTAAATAGTAGAATATATTCACCCTATAACCAAACAAGTTCTCCAAGACGTTTAAACTAGGTACTTTTAAAAAAGAAAAAGGGGAAAATGAAAGACGCAGATGTCGTGGACTTTTATGTAATATTCCCTAGTACTATTTAAAAGTTACGGAATTTTATTCATGCGTATCGCAAAAAAGTGCATTCGTAAATCTTGTCAAACATTTAACCATCGTCAAGAACTATTATTTCATTTCAGAATAACTGTAGCCGAATGGTCATGAGCACCGATATCATTTCTATCAAATCCCAAGTTCGAATTCAGATGCCTTGTGGAACCCGTCGCTTCAAAAGGCTGATGACTCTCGGCCTTGTAGCTGAGTGATCATCGTTCTAGAGTCATGAATTCGAGACCTGTTGCTGCTGAATTCAGTAAATCTGTCGGGATTCACATTGGTACAATCTCAAGTGTCATCTTTACTTAATCAGGGATCAGAAGTACGAGATATTTCGCCTATGGTGCGGCTTCAATGGAAAATCGAATGAAACAGCTCTCAAATTCCTCACGTTTGTGTGTATGTGTAGAGACGGCCGGGGCACTATGGCTTATAAAGCAATAAATTAAAAAAAGACACGCATGATTTATCATTACTATAATTTTTAACACGCAGAATATATAAGAAACGGATTCTCCTCTATTGCTTAATATTTAGTTCTAAAATTGCTGCATTTTCGTATTCAGCCTTCTCACTAGAAACGAATGGTAATTCGAAAACTGAAATGAGCATACTTTGAGAAGATAGTTATATTGCAAACTCTTTGCACATTTCATAAACATTGTTCCATTTTAAAATTAGTTATAATATTGAAAAATTTGTATGAGGATTAATTCAAGCTATTCACGACCATAGATGCCGAGAGGTCAATGGTCTCAAAATCACGGTCAACATTGTTTCAATCGAGTGGTGGGTTCGAGTCCTGATGCTATCAAAGACCTGCCGTGTAGAGAAGGATCCTTGTTAAATCTGTCGAGGCTCAAAGTCGTGTTGCTTCGAATCGCGATATTCATAAAGAATCGATCTATTCTATTTAAGTATTGAAAAACTTCTCTTGTTGCTAAAACTTTTTTTGTAATGCATTGCAGAGAGCTTTCTTTTTCATTCTACTTTTTGCTTAATAGTGATGATGATGACTTTGTTAGGGTTTATGACGGAAGAGTCAATTCTAGCTAAGCGAAACCAAATATTTGTGTGTTGGTCTAACAGCAAAAGAGGGTGTATTTTCAATCATAGTGTGATTCACGAATTGATTACTATCAATCTACTTATTTATTAGTAGTATGACATATTGAACTGTCTGAGGATCGACGCGAACTTGATGATTGGTAGAACTAAAGTCTAGTTCAACTTTAGATTCGATTTCTGACTCTTTCAAAGTTGTGTATATTAATTGAAACTGTCGTAAACTTATTTAATGAAGAATCAAAGGTCATCATGGTATGGCACTTTGGGGCCAGCTCATTTATTGTCTTCGAGAGCACTCTAGTTAGAATTCATGGTTGGTGACATGCGAGTTCTAGTAACAGCGTCGCTAAAGCCACATCTTGTAAAGGGGCAGGTTGCACGGTATATCAATCACGGTTCAAACTGCGCACGTTGGTGTGGTGTAGAAGATTGGAGAACACAGGGTCATCTCAAATGTTGGGCTCGTCATTAGACTGAGGTTCAAAACAGCGAGTAACTCTCGTGTTTTCTTAGAGTGTGATGTTAATGAAAAATTAAATCAATCTGTTATTGTCCTCATCGACATCTCAAGAACAAGACTCGGTAAAATACGGCACGCGTGTCACATGTAGCACGCGGTACAATTTTCAGTGGCACTCTGCACTACTCTTCAAATGTGTCCATTTTATATGAAGTGGATGGAAGTTGACAAATTTGCAATGGACTTTATTTGACAAACATCTTCAGAATCATGAACATTTATGGAATGACGAAAAAATCTGAAAGATACCTTCAATAATAAATTTACAGCTATTTTACAAATTAATGCATGTCATTGCTGGAAAGATTTAATTGTTTGAAGAGAGAAAATTATGCATGCACACTCTGCTATCCGCGCGCGCGCTTTTGGTGCTACACATATAAGTAAAAAATCTTTCCTTATATGAAAAGTATGCCGCCCATTCGGTATAGTGATCAGTGAAGCTGACTGCGGTGCCGTAGAGACTGGGTTCGAATCCCGGAGAAGGCATGGATCTTTGTGTTGTAATCCTTTCTTCTGACTGTGTTGTATGCCCTCGTGTTATACATTGCGTGGTGCACGGGGTTTATAAATGTTAAAAAAAATATGAAAAGTATTTCGTGTCTGCAAAGAAATTGTTTAACAATTGAATCCCCAGAGGCGTATCAAAATTAAAGTCGCAAACTATGCCCTTGATTTTGCGATATGAAAATAAAGCGGGATGCAAGCATTCGATTCACATTAAAAATTTTATTTTATGATAATGGTATGAAATACTTACATTTTATGTTGTCTGTGTTTCTTATTTTAAATAAATATGTTTAAAAAAATTCTTTTTGTATGTGTACAATTTTAACATTTTTTTTCTTTTTATTGAAGAAATAAATAAATTTATGCTGTTCATTTTTATGTTAAGAAATATCTTTAAATGATGCAGAATTAATGCTAATAGTTTAATTAATAGTTTTACTTATAGTATAAAGGAATTTAATTTCATCATCACAGTATTTCAGTCGAATAGCGATCATGAGGCGGAAGAGTAAAGAATTTAAGCAATGAACTTGATGCGACTTATCTGACCTGTCAATAAAATACATTGCAGGTTAAAATGAAGAGAAAACGTCATTTTAAGGGTCATAATATTTGGTACCTCTCACCTGAGTTCTCTGACTCTCGTTCCGGACTCACAAGCTGAAAATCGCTGAGTGGAAGGAAAGCAAACCCATAATGTTCTTCGCCAGTCCCTTGCGCAACGCTGCAGCCAAAAGAGACAGAAGGTGAAATTATTCACGTTTAAGCAATACAAACCAATTTCGATAAGCGAGACACTCACCTCATTGCCAAACAAGTTCCTGTCGCTAACTTTGGAAAGCATCGGGTGGCTGGAGTAATTTAAGAGAGATAGCACCCAGTCACGTTCCATCTTCCGTAGCATGCGCTGTCGCGTGCAAACGATGTCTCATATCACGGTTTAAGACCTTCGACCCCAGTTCAACAATTTCAGGAGGTGATTGTTGTTCAACGAAACAACAACACCCTGGTAAAAACAAATGAATGAAGAACTGTTTTCGTTCTTTTTTTTTTCAATAAAAAATAACTACAGAGCAAATAAAAGCAAATTCTGCCAAAATATCATCCGACATAAGATCAATACATGACAAATTAAAATTTAGCATAACATTCACCTTAAATAAGGAAAATGGTCATTTGTGTCCAGCAAAGTAGTTGACTGACACTCTGTCAGTCGGAGAAAAATACGTATAATGGAAAATATGATCGCATCTAACAGCTACACAACTCTCACATCGTTGTTTCATACTGTGTACTATAGCCCTTAACCACACCTATGGCAACAACCCCCGCTATTGCACCAAGGCACTCTTGAGCTCATCGATGCTCGTTGAAGTTGATCTTTGAGCTGTAATTGAGCGTCTAAGGATGTCCCATGCGTCATCGATGGGATTGCGGTCAGAGGACATCGCAGGCCACTGCAATCGTTGAATATCCTCCGAATAGAGGTATTAGTCCCCCAACCGAGCTTTGGCGAGCGTTAAAGTCCATCATAAAGTTTGGTCCATATGCACCACGGAAAAATCTGAGATAGGTGCAGCGATCTAATCCTTGCACCTCTGAACTGTGAGAGTACCTCTTTCAAACAGAAGATGGTTGGTACGCCCACCTGCCATGATACCTTCCCAGATCATCAGACCACCTTGACTATAGTGATCCTTTTCGACAATGTTAGCTAGTGGACTTTCGGGTTTTCTCTAGATGAGAACACATATCGTGTTTCTGTTCAGACTGAATTGCGACTGATAACTGAAGGGAACGCCCCCCCCCCCAATCATCCTCTGTCCAAGGAAGGTGTTCTCGGCATCAAGCTTTATGATTCTTTTTGTGGTTTATAGTCAAAGGAATGGAGAGACATAATACAGGGTGCCATGTATGCCCCCTGTATTAAGACTCTGGGGTGGCTGTTATCCATGAAATGGATATACAGGTGACGAGACAATTGCGTCGCTCTAGTGGACCTATCCCTTTTGGCTAGAAGTCTCAAATAGCGGTCTTCAGTTGATATTGTTACCATTTTGTGGTCTTGACCAGGTAAATGGACATCTATTCCTGTCTCTGTGAACTGTTTACAGAGAGTGGACACTACATGTCTCAAAACTCCGAAGTTCCTAGAGAAAATAGCCTATGATTGACCAGACAAGAGTCTTGCAACTATCCCTCATCTTGGGGTATCGTCTAGACAAAGAAGAATGGCCATATCAACGATGGGCAAACAAAGAAATTAAAAAAAAACGAGAGTTGGGCTAGGCTACGCTATTTCAAAAAGTCCTTATACTAAAACCTCAGCGAGCTTTTACACAAAGGCGATCTCACCGCTACTGCCTTACGACGTCACAGGCCACTTCGTGGCTCAGGTATCCGCGAAGTGCTTAGTTATCATATTTAAGAATACCTTATTTTCGTATAAGCATTAATTATTTTGCACTTTTTTTTAAAAAAATAGTTAAATCCCTTTAATTACTTTTACCCGTGTACATAATCATCAAAAACAGTAAGTAATTTTTGCTTACAACAAACATCCTTCATTTTTTCCTCCCAACCATCATATTTTCACCTACAGCCTTTACGACTTACGATTTCCTATTTCATTTCTCTTATCGATTATGCATTATTTATAACTTCTCTTTTCCAACTCAAACATTAACGACGCATTTCAAAGCAGTCCGAAAGCTGTTGCAGAGGATCCCGTAATTTGATTCACGGTCCCCAATTACTTAACTACAAATACTTATTACAATTCATTTAGTAACACCCCAATTACTGAACTTCCATACAACACCAGATTTATAGTGCACCAGTCTTTTTACAAGGCTGTTTGGTGTCTCCTCAACACTGGAATTCACAACTCAACAGAAACAATTCTGGCACTCCAGAGTCGAGGATATGATTCAAAATTATAAAATTCCTCTTTAACAAACTTTATATATTTCTAGAAGACTAAAACAAAACTAAACAATCCTTTTATTCAATAACCGACCTTCCAATTTCAATTTATCACCCTACTTAATAACGAGCGTATCAGCTTTAATTTTTATCGTCATAACAAATCCAGTGAAATACCTGCCTTAATCTCCTCGGAAAACAACAAAAGTATTTCCGGAATAAAGATGCCTGATCTCTTCACTCGACATTGTCTGTTGAAATCACACCCATCAACCAACTCATGAAAAAACATCCGTTGCCCCTCGCTGTCAAGACGCCAGGTGTCGCTTTACCATATTGTCACGCCCCTTCATTAGTGGCGCATGTCCGACGATGACCACACCCGAAAACAAAAACAAAAACTTTTTAAAAAAAACGCGGGGCGTGCGGTCGCGTGGCACTCGCGCGCTTTGCCATCTTTTGTGTCCGGCGTCTATCACGCGCCTGGCGGTGCGTGCAAATTGACGTCGTTCTTGGAATGACAATGGCCCCAGTGTGGAAAGGTTTTTGTCTGTCCCGTTTCCGTGGAGATCCGTTCTCCGGAATCGAATGCCCATTGAGCTCGGTTTCTAATTGGATGGGATTGAGTGACATCGAATGTAAATAAAGGTGGCCGATGTAACACAGGAAAAGTTGTGTGCGAAAACAGATGCGTATTTCCGCTGCACATTGGGATTACCATCAGTTAGTTAGGCATTTGTTAGACATGTCCGGCTTTTCATTGAGTTTAAAGTCCGGTCTATATTTATCTTTTACAGAAAATACCAGATATTTTATAAAAAGAAATGGTAAGTATTTTAGTAGATATCGCAGTAAATAACTGTCTGATGGAGAAATGCCAGAAAAGCGCCACGTTATCTTAATACAGGTCCGCAATACTCGCATGGTCATGGTTGGTATTTGGCGATGTCCGCTTATGCATAGGGGGGATTGGTTGTACGCCGTGAATAATAGCCTTCTGCGCTGGAAAAGCAAAAAGGTATCAAAATAACCTCATGATTTAGCTTGGAAAGTAAGGGAAAAGTTGAGGAGGAAGGTTGACGCCATTTTACCCATAGTACAAAATTCCCAAATTAATCACTAATACCCAGATGTAACTTGTGAGTAGTGATGGCAAAATCTTAGGGGAGGATCAAAACAATTGTCAGAGTCAATATGTTCTGCTGTAAACACAATAAAGACTTTAAAAAGTTAAATAATTGGAAATTCTATAATTCATATATATATAATGACTTCTTCTAACTCTCTTTAACTGTACCCCGTTAAATCATTTCCTAGTTCTTTCGCATCTTAATCTAATTGCTCGCGCGCCTAATCTTAATCTTAATCTAATTGCTCGCGCGCCTAATCTTAATCTTAATCTAATTGCTCGCGCACATTTGCATCCCATCACGACTCCTGTTACAAAAGAGTCGTACGACCTTCACTGCCAGTAAACAACTCGGAGCACACGGTTACGCGACCCTTTTCGCTTCTTCTCTCTTGTCATCATGTAGTCTGCTGCAGCTAGTGTTTGTGTATTGTGTGTGTGTGTCTATTTGTGATTACGTACACAAATGTGTCGTCCTTGTCTTGCTTAAATGTTTTCAAGATGTATAATAAACAGATTTAATTAACCTCAAGAATGTTTCTTCAATATCAGTTTAAAGAATCCATTTCAACGAATATCGTCGTATTACACACACACACACACACACACACATATATATATATATATATTATATATATAAAGGGAAAAAATTCAAATCCGGGCCATTCGATTCGATTCGATTCTTATTGCCTTTTAAGGA
Organism: Trichonephila clavata; assembly: GCA_019973975.1. NCBI lineage: Eukaryota > Metazoa > Arthropoda > Arachnida > Araneae > Nephilidae > Trichonephila > Trichonephila clavata. The sequence continues at coordinate 137,903 of BMAO01033070.1, forward strand.
TCCTTGTGTAGCTGGGTTCATGGACGCTAAATTTATCCAGCCTCAAAATCCTCACTCTGGTGTAGTGTAGCCCGTGGTAGCCTAGTGGCCAAGGTAACGGACTCTTGACCGCCATATCGTGAGTTCGAGTCTGTGCCGCTGAAGACCCACCGTGTAGGGGAGTGCAATGACGGCTCATTAGCAGAACTCACACCCCTCTATACACGTCAAGATTGACCTATGGAGGGTCAGTTGACTGCCAGGGACATTGTGTCTCTAAAAATCCACCGGGGGGGTCGCCCTTTATGCCGGAGGCATAACACGTGCGAACTGTCTTAGAGAATGGCTTTGTAGTCGTTACTCTTTTATTTACTTCTTGACCTGTTTGTCCGAACACTCATAGTCCATTTGTATTATCCCGATTGACGGAGCTAATTTGAATAGAAAGTTCTGGTGTAAAGGAGTGTCGCAGAAGCAACCCTCGACAACAAGTATGCTTGGACGAATTATGGCCCCCACATGTTGGACACAAGCCTTTGTCGTGGGATAGATCAGAAGGAGCTGTGCCATTGTTCGCCAGGAGTGCAAATGATGTTGGAGGCGCTGCGTGCAAAAGTGCCCTTGAGTTTAAAAGGGTCGATTCGGAATGAACAAGAAAATAAAGGAGACTCGCTGTTCACGTTTCCTGATCTAAGCACCTTCAAGACCGAAAACCTCTCCTCTCTTGCTTTCCTGGTCTAGATGGAGAAAGTATTAATCGTCAATTCCGGTAATTTGAGGAGCGAGTTCCCTCAGGACCAATAGACTGATGTACATGACTTATGGAGCTGAACGACCGACGTAACGAAAGCGGATGATATAAGCGGCGCAACGGCTTAGCGGGACTGACGAGACTTTTGAACGCGAATTAATTTTTTGCTTCTTCCCAGTGAATAACGAAATGCCTTATACTAGGATAGGGGATTCTATAGGTAATATTTATTTAAATCCGAAATAAGGGATTTTTAACAATTAGTTGTGTGACCGTATACGCTACCCAGACACAAGATCACAGGAGCGATGCTCGTTAAATCTAACGAGAAATCAAACATTCTCCTGTTGGTGTGGAAGTTAGGAGAGGGGGCTGCAAGCTCAGGTGTTATCCTCGTTGCTTCACCGTGGTTCAAAATTGCGAGGTCCGTCGCCCAAAGCCCTCTAGTATATAGCTGAAGAGTGCGACTTAAATATTCACTCACTCATTGGTGTGGTGCAGTAGCGTGCACAAAATGTTTTCAAGGGGTGTGTCTATGGTCAAAAGTCCCTCAACTCGTATCATACCTCAAGACAACACCAATTGATTTTGTCGATTTTGTTAATTTTAATTGTTTTTAAATTTTACATATATATATATATATAGCAGTAAATAATTCAAAAGAAGACTAATAAATCCCAAGCATCCTAAGATCAGACCGGAAGAACCAAGAACATGGAACCATGACAAACCAAAAAGAAATGTAGCTAGAGGGGAAAACTAATATGATTTCTCGAGCTGTCACTGGTTTAGGACAGTGAAACAAGATTAAACAATGTTTGTGAGATCTCAACCTTCTCCTGCAGCAGAAATTGTTTCTACATAATAGCTCCCAGTATAAACTAAGGCAAAAGCCTAAAACCCACGTGGGTGAATATAACAGCAATAGAATAGAAATTGCAATATTAAATTACCATAGGAATCCGGAAGAAATAGACAAATATAAATATGTATAAACAAAAATATTTGCAAGAGAGGTTAATAATGAATATAACCATAATTAACAATAATGTAAATGAGCAAAGAAACTCTAATCTTACCCGATGTATACAGGTTCCACAAATGTACTGACTCAATGCATTAAAAACACAGCAATACTAAGAATAAAGGCGCCATCTATATATAGTTTTAGTAACTAAACTTAATATAAGCATATATTAAGAATATTATATACTATAGACTAAATATATTAAGAAATATAACAATAAAATTATATACTATAAAATAAATAGAAATGAATACTTAAAATAAAAATAATTAAATAGCTATAACTTTGATGACATATATTTATAAATAAAATTAGCTGGATAGTTATAGCCTAGGCAACTTTGAAAGAATTTTTTATAATTATTAATTCTCAATACTTCTTCAGATACTAAATCATTATTTCTTTTTATATAATTTAGAATGATATTTCTAAAAATTGAAATGTGAAGGGTACTATTCCAATATGGCATTTTTATAACATTAAAATCAAAAGAGTCTCTTTTATCAAAAATATTACTTTTTAGCATATTATTTTCAACTTTTAATTCTATATCAAGGAAATTTGCTGACTCTATATTGCAATTGGTTTTTAATAGTTTCAGGTAGGTTGGATAATAATCAAATATAGGAGTAAAGTCAACTTTATTACTGAAAATAATTAGATCATCGATGTATCTAAAAAAGTAACAAGAGTCTGTATCAATTTTTTCATTCTCGTAATAGTGTAAATAGATATTAGCCAGACTATTACTAGCTGGGCCACCCTGTGGCAGACCTTTAATTTGTTGATAATATGAGTCATTATGAAATATGTAATTTTCTTTCAAAACAAATTGTATAATAATATTATATTTATCATAGTTTATCAATTTATTTAATGAATATTTAATATAAACATTTCTAAGTACTTTAATCATATCCTCTATATCAATAGAGTTGAATAAGTCTTCAAAATCAAAGCTATGCAAAGATTTAACACTCTTACCTTGCATATTCTCAACGATATCTTTACTATTCTTTACAATAATGGAGTTTGAGATATTGTCTAGAGTGTGTTGTATAACTTTTTGCAACACCTTGCCTGGTTGTGTAATATAGGTATTAAAACCATTAGTAATAGTTCTGAATTTAATTGGACACTTATGAAATTTTGGTGTTAGAAAAATATAAGGAAAATTGATATTCTTTGTATATAAATCTAGTTTTTTTATAAAAAGCTGAAATATGGTTACTGATTTCTCTATTGCTGCTATTAGATTTAATAAACGCATTATTGTTTTGAAACTGTTTGTTAAGTATAAAGTTATAAAACCATTTGCAAATGATTGCATAGTTGCCCTGAACTTTATCTACATATACAATAATGAAATCTTTTTGAAGATTTGAAATTTGGTGTTTTATATCTTTATAAGAAATATTTTTATCAGTTTTATAGTTAAGATTAAGTAACTCACTCAAAACTTTGCATTTAAACTCATTGAATGCTTCGAAAGGAAAGTTGTATTTAATTGCTATTTTTGTAATGAAGTTATTAATATCTTTAGAAATTTGTGCTTTAATAGTTTTATTATTATTAGAACGCATAATTCTAAAGCCAGTACCCTTAACCATTAATTCTCTGAGAGTTTTATCTTTAATAATATTTAAATTACCAGATATGACATGTTTATGATATTCATCAATAAAATCTACATAATTATGACAATTACATACAATATTATTATGTTGCAAATTAATAGAATTGTAGTTAAAGATGGATCTACCAATTTTCTTATTATATTTAGATGCCTTTTTAATGTTAATGTTTTTTACTGGGAAAAATTGAATATACTTCTCAAACACTTTAGTAAAGTTTACATGATTATAGGATTTATTCATGAAAAGGATGTTACAGTATTCAGTTGTAGAATTTAAAACATTATCATGTATTGATATATTAAACTTACTGATTAAGAAATTACAAAAATCTTTCATAACATGTAAGGCTTGACATTCTATAAAGTTATCGTAACTAAGTATATAATTAAAAAGTTTGATTTCTTTTTTATTCAAACCAAAAATGAAATTTTTTTATTTGATTAATGTTATAAACAGTTTCAAAATCACTACAGAGTTCATTAATTTAAGCTGTAATATCCTTGGAATCTCTACTTTTTCTTTTATTCCTTTTACCTCTTTTTGTTCTCTTGGCTATTTTATTAATATTATTATTATGACAATTATAAAAAAATTCTTTGTTATCTTTTTGCTGTATGCATTGCAAAACATTTTTGCCATTATATAATGTGTTCAGTCCATGAGGATATGTTGTATTATAGAAATGAATAAAATGGTTTTCCCACCATAATCTATCTATTAAAAAGGGAACTATTCTGAGAATGGATATATCAATATTATCAAACCCATGCAGGTGAAAGTGTCTTATTTCAATATTATTGTTATTATATTTATTAGTGTAATGCTTAGTATGAGATCTGTGAAGATTAATTCGAATATTTAAGTGTGTAGAAGTCTGACCAATATATTTATAATTACATTTTTTACAATTCAACATATAGACACAATTAAAAGACTTACAGAATATAAAGTTGGAGTTGGTATCCAACTGTTCATAATTGATCATGGGGCATGTTTTACATCTTTTATCTTTACATTTATTGTAGCGAAAATGAATTTTCGGGGTATAATGACAATCAACAATAGAAGAATTATTATTAGAGTTGGTGATATTAAAATATTTATTAACATACTCATGAGTAGTTAAACAAAATTGCTTGTTCTCTTTAGCAACAATATTTTTTATAGCATAATCAGTATTAAGATAATTATAGTTGTTTACGTAGTTAGAATTCCAGAATGTTCTGGATCTATAGGATTTATTATTATATAGGGGAGTCTTACACTCCGCGTGGTATGAATAATAATTCAAATCATAACTAGTGCCTTCTTTGTCCAATTCATTCCTAAACATATTAGGATGATGACTATAACAGTGATTCATATATATATATATATATATATATAAAGATAATCAACAATCAAAAAAACTCGAGGGCCTTGGGGGAGGGGGGCCGGACCTTTAAGATACCCCCTTGTGTGCGCCACTGGTGTGGTGTAAAGTGATGTACGAGCTCAGGTGTCATCCTCGTAACTTTATCATGGTTTAAAATTACGAGGTCCCTCGCTTAAGCCATCAAATGAATTCGAAATGCAACGTTAATAAATAATAATTTAAAACAATAAATGAAACCGTGGCTCTCCCTATATATATATATTTCTTGTTTTTTCAATTTTAAAAACGTAAATTAGAAAGCAACTAATCATTTTTATCAGACTTATGCATAATCATTAGAGGTGATTGATTGATTGATTGATAAACGTTGCACTCAGAAGTGACACGAGACGGTTTCTTCACTTCGAACCGCAGTTAAAAGATGAGGGCGATGGTGAGCTGGCATTTTATTCTCCAAACTTTCAAACCATACCAACGAGATGACTCTTTCATGCACACAATCACATCATCTTCTCTATTTAGCGGATCTTTGGGGTCCATTCGAGCCCCAACAGAAATATCACTGGCCACTTGTTGGCGACGAGTTTTCGTGATAAAATATGAATATATATATACTGACGTTTCTTTACAGATATATTTATAATAGCTATCAATTGTTGTTTATATCAGCAAAAATAGATGAGTTTAAAAGGAGAAGATACCGCCGCAGTGCCGGTTTATCCATTGGGCGCTTGGGGTGGGCACCCAGGAGTCAGGGGCCTGGAAGGGCCCTGATAAGCTGGACTTAACCAGCTTTTCCAATTATAATTTTCGATCTACTAGTTTTAAGGGGGCCTGTAGATCTTGTGCGTCTAGTACTCGAAATGAGCTTAAATCGGCATTCATAATATTTTTAGAACCAGTATTGTCAGCGTTAACACAAAATATTTGGCCCCGGTGGTCGTGGTCTAAGCAGTTTATTTCGAGTGATTATTGGTTCGATGCCTGTGGAGGGGCACATTCAGTTTTTCCTCCTGGTTGTCGGCTCATGTGTCATCTTCGTCATTAGATCGAGGTTGAAAAAGACGAGACTCTCGTGTTTCTTCTGAAGACCATGATAAATAATCAGCACAAATTGTTCACAAAGATTAATGAAATTAAAGGGAATATTTATAAAGATGTATAGTTTTTTTATAAGAAAGTAAAAGAAAAATTATTTTTTTACTGTTATTTTAATTAACATTCATTATTAAAACTTTATCTAAATCGAAATGTAATGAATATATTATTATTATTATTATTATTATAGAAAACTACAATTTAAAGTAATGAAATAAATTCTTTATATATTTCCAGACTTTTTTTTAAAAAAAAAATTGATATTTTTTTCTGTTATATCCATTTTTTTTTTTTTGATTTTTCTTGTACAATGTTGACTTTTTATCTACAGCACACACACACATACAGATATTTCTTCCTTATATATTATATCTCATTAAGTATGTACTCCTTTTTCATAAACGAGGAGTCATGCTTCATATTCCAAACATATAATTTGGTTGGAATTCAATTGTACGTGTACTGTGCATAACGAAATTAACAGTGGTTAAAAAAAAATTCTTAATACGAAAAATATAAAAAATTTTATTTTTAATGTAATACAATTTAAAAAAGTATTTTAAATTGTGTTACATTAAAATATGTTTTGATGAGAGCGATTGTTTGAAGAACTCTGCTGCGTTTTGCTCAGTAACTTTAAGGCTGTTTTGTAAAGAAAAATTATTTTAACCGTTTATTTACCGACGGTATTTATGAGTACCACTCACTTTAAAATTACATAGAATAACCCTTTTTACGAATATACTGAAGATACTTAGCCGGAAAATTCTTTTAAATCCACTCTTACAAGATATGTAACAGCACGGGTTCTATGATAAGTATTTAAGCGGGGAAGGAGAACCGTTTTATAGCAGAAGTTGCATTTACAGCAGACAATTTGATCGGAAGATTGTTATTTTTGTTCCGAAAAAGTAATTGATGTCAAAAGGTAAGAGAGTCTTATTTAATTCTTTGGTTGTTAATGAAGACCTGAGAAAACGATTTGCCTATTTATTTTAAGTGAACAGTGTGTATAGAATTAGTTTTTATAGCTGAAAAACTTTGTGGTATTTAATAAGTACCGACAGCGTGAGTGAATGTTAACGTCTCGCACTGTTTATATACACGAGGGCTTTTGGCGACGGACCTCTTAATTTTGAACCATGGTCACGTGACGAGGACGCCACCTGAGATGGCACCTCCCTCTCCTAAATACCACACCAACAGGAGGACGTTTGAGCTCTCGACAGATTTAAAGTACATCGCTCCCTTACACTGCGGGTCTTTAGGGATACTGGGATCGAACTCATGACACATCAGCCACAATCCGATACCTTGATCACTAGGCTACCTCGGCCCCAGTACCGACAGCACACTAGGTGTTGGAGCAAGTACTTTTTTCTTCACCCGTGCGGCTTGTTGTTTTTTGTTGCGTTGTAGAGTCATCACTATATTGCAATACTCTTATACTTTTCCCGTCATTTATTTTTAACTTAACTTATTTATTTTGCTTTTTTATTGTTTTTTTTAACGTTTTCAAAAAAATTTTAATTTTATAAATCTGAGGGTTTTTTTTTCTTTTTTTTCTTTTTTTTTCTACTCAATAAAATTAAATGTCTATTCCTATTTCAAAATTTAATTTCTTTATGTATAACAGTTTTTCCTATTAATGTTAAAACTAACATTAGTAGGAGATTTTCAAGGTGCTGTTATTATTATTATTATTATTCCCTTTTCTTAGAATGTCTGGGAAAAAAGAATCTCAGTCTTCAAGAGTGTTTGGATTTGTTACAGAACCTACCATCTGAAATCAGTGAAGTACTAGCAGATGATTTTTCAGTTGAAGAAATACCAGCAAATAATCTATTGGAATTTTCATTATATTCTTAAGACGGACGATCAAGAGACTGAACATGTCTCAAAGTGCATTAGTTCATGTTAAGAAAATACAGCATTTCCTACCCCAGGAGGATGTGCTTTAAAAAGCATTCAATCGAAACCTCACTCAAAATGCACAATGTGTAATGAATTTGTGTGTATTAATGAAAAGAAAAACTGTTTCTCTGAATATCATCAAATTAAGTTTATATGTAAAAGTTGTTTTTATGCGTAAAAAAGTAATTAAATTTTAAGAATTTAATAATCTTTAAAAATAAATTTTGTGCTGTAAAATATTAGTGTTCTCTATTTATTTAGCATTTTTAAGGGTTAAAGGTGCGTTAAAAAAGTCATTCGGTCTATTCGCATTATGAGAATATTTTAGACCTTTGTGGACTGACGGTACTTTAATTTAATTAATTAGCTCTAACGGATTTAATTTCCCGAAGTTGGTACTTTATTTATGTGTATCCCTTAATTTTCAATGTAGTGATCAAAAACAAAATCTTGCATGAAAAAATTGTAGTAAATCATAGTGCGGTAGATAAAGAGTTAAGAGAGTGCTGTGTTAGATGAAGAGGTATGCATTGGGCACGCATTAGTATTTAATATCGAAAAAACATATTATTTTTCCTTCTTAAAACAAATTACGATACTTTTTGAAAATTGAACTTTTTTCACTTAAAATACAGAAAGACTGGGATAAGGGGGCGCGTTTTTTATATATGTATACGGGTTTTTATAACTCAAAAGCGCCATCTACATGTCAACTTCAAAACAAAAAGCAACTTAAGTGGGGGTGGGAGGTTTCCATGTGAGTCTGGATATTTAAATAAAAAAATTGCTTTCTCAAACGGGGGGGGGGGGAGAAGCAGGAAAGTATTTTGATTTTTACTTATATTTTTCATGGTAAATTATAAATGTTCTAGAGTACAGCTAATGAGATTCGTATAAAGCTTATTATTCATTAAAGTTTAATCGTTCCTCAATATATCTAAAAAAATAGTACACATGATTCCATTCTTTGTGCATCATTTATAGATAAGTTTTTACGAAAAATTTTTCTTTAAAAAAATTAAACATAGTTTTATTAAAAATACATTTTATTATTCGTAAATGTGTGATAAGCTTGTATTAACGGTTGTGTGAAGTTCAATGTTTTTACTTTTACCAAAGCAATTTTTTTAAAATTATTTCCATACATTTCGGTTCTTTCTCGGCCAAATATAATTCTAGAAGAGTGGGTTACCGCTGATACGACTTCTACCTCATTTGACCGCGGCTCGGCATTAAGAGGCTCATTGCCTGTAGACCTCGCATAGTTTCGTAGTGTGACATCAATCAATCGGATGACATGAACGAAATGTGAACTTAAGCTTTTAGACTCCGGATCGTAATTATTTGACAGATTTAGTGACGAATCTAAAATTTCAAAACGTAAAATTCAACAGTAAAACTTTGACCCTGTCACTGGAAAATAAAGGAAAATAAATAATAAATAAATAAAATTAGAAATAAAAGTTATAAAAACCCATATTACATATATAATTACATCTTTTGTTATCAAATTCAAAGTATATTTTTTAAAAATTTCTGATAACATTAATTCTAATTTTTTTGTACGATAGACAATTACTATTGTATGGTGTTCTGTTTTAGTTTTGCTGAATCTGTAAAGTCAGTGTTTCTTCTGTATTCAAGATGTCTGGACTCTGCTCCCCGCAGATGTCGGTATCGGACAGGTCTTGGATATCACTCCAAGAGGCGACGTCTCAGTAGTGTTATTATTCTGGAATTTGTGGCGCCAAACGACACGAGATGCACAAAATTCGTCCTTGGTTTCTCTTGAAGTGGTGCAAAAAGCAGCGGGGAAGCACTGTTGCTTGATATCTCCCTTTTATTCTATTTTATTTTTTTTTATCTCAGGTGCGAAAATATAAATTTTAAATCCATCTTTTGTTGTGAACCCCTTCGCAGCGGGGCAGAAACGCCCTCCAGACACAGAGGAACAACTCCTGAAATTAATATTTATAAAATATAAGAGCGTGAGATTTATTTTTACGGTTTTCATTTGCTAATGTGTTGAAAAAGAAAACCCGCGTGATAAATGTGTTAGGTGAAATAAATAACGATTTTTCTTTTAATAACTTATTCTCCTTGATAAACTGCTTAAGGCACAAATATGAATTGCGTAGTAATGCAATTACTCACCCCCCCCCCCTCAGTTTCAGAAATCTACATTTGTGATAGTAAAAGCGTCCCTATTAGTACCCTATTTATCGTCCTATAGTACCCTATTTATCTTCGTTGGGATAGCCAAAGACAGTAACTATTCAGCTTTAGTATTGTGTCGATTAGTATGTTTATTACTATTTGCTTATATGTGACTTGTCTTTTGAGAAACTATTCTGAACTCGTTATCACAACATTTATCAGTGGCGCACTCAAGTACTTTTGAAGGGGGGAGGGGGTCCACCCTTCTCGCATCCTGCTCCAATACGTCGCCCAACATATTCTTTGATTTTGTCGATTTTCAGGAACAAAAAAATAGTAAAAAATTAATTATTGAATAAATAATTAACAATAATTCATAAAATTAATTATTAATAACAAATACTTTATTAAATTTTACGTATTATATACATAGAATTATAATCAATAGGAAAAAAAATCAAGGGCTTTAGAGGGGGAGGGGCATTGAATGATTTCTATCCTCTTTTAACAAAAATTGTTTTTTTAATTAAATTTTTTGATTGTTTTTTTTACTAGTGTGCAGTTTAAAAATTTTCAGATAGCTTAAAAATGTAACTAAAAAAATCTTTCTGAAAAGAGAAAAAAAAGAAAAAAGTTCAATAAATATAAAAAACAATTTCTTTAACTCTTTCAGAGTCGCATTTAAAGAAAAATACATGATCGTTTGTTAACGTGGACACCCTTTAAATCTGGAATGTGATTGGCATTGTCGAGGAACTGGCAACCTACTCCACAAAACTTCTACACTACAAGAACATGAGGACTCAACAGATATAGTGCCTCTAAAATAGGATTCAAGAAGGTAAGTAAAACATTGGTATTTTTCGGTCACCCGGACGATAATTCGCTGTAGTAATGTATGTAAACTTCATTAAAAACTGCATAGGAGTTTTAAATAAAATATCTATTAATTTGTAATAGATATTTTATTGTACAGATTTGTATTGTTTTGTCTCTCAAATGGTATTAAGATTTCATATTATAAGATTAATATAAATTTTGTATTCACATATACACTGCTGGCCACAGTAAATGCAACACCAAGAAAGACAAGAGATAGCACAACAAAATTTACTTTGTAGATAACATGTTGACCAAGTATCAAATGATTAAATTTATAGACTTCTGTGAAGTGTGGTTCTTGCCAGAATTAGTAGCCAGAGTAGCCACCATTGTTGGAGATCACCGCTGCCATACGAATCGGCGTTGATTCAAAGAGACATTGGATGTGTTCTTGGGGTACAGCAGACCAAGCAGCTTCCACACGTTGCCAAAGTTGATCTGGTATGGCCTCTGGGGGTATAATCTGGGTCAATCATTGAGCAACCATGGACCACATGTTTTCTATCGGTGAAAGATCCGGAGAGCAAGCCGGCCAGGGAAGCAATTCAATCTGGTGATTGACGAAGAACCTTTGGACAATGCGTGTCACGTGTAATCGCGCATCATCCTGTTGAAATATGGCTGTGTCCAAGCCCTGAAGGTAAGGAAGGACAACTGGCTCCAACACCTCGGAGATGTAGCGCTGGCTGTTTAAAGTACCGACAATGCGTAGGAATGCGAGAGTGATATCCAATACCGCCACATTCTATAATATCCGGTGCAGGACCAGTGTGGCGGTCTGTTCAGCATCCTCTCTCCACGGTGTCTCCAGACTCGAATTCGATCATCGTGGTGTTGCAGACAAATGCGTGACTTGTCAGTAAAGACAACTTCATTCCATTCTGCCGCCCACATCTTTCTTTCATCGCTCCATTGGCGGCGGAGACATCTGTGGTTCTGCGTCAAGGGTAGACCAAGCAATGGACGTCTTGCGGATAGACCACTCTGCTGTAAACGGCGTCGGATGGTAAGCGCAGACACTGAGTGATGCGTTACAGACTCAATGCGCTGTGCTATGGTTCGTGATGTGACTGAGCGATCCGTCACTGCCATGCGCACAATTTGCCTGTCCTCACGTGGTGGTGCACTGAGTTGGATGCGATCGACCACGTTGGTCCACCGTACCCTCTTGCATCCAATGGTCACATATCCGCATTACAGTTGTTTGGTTTCGCCCAACACGACTACCGATTTCCCTGAAAGATAATCCACAATCTCGGTAGGCCACTCTATTCTTCCTCTGTCGAACTCGGATACTTGATCAAAAGCTGATCGCTGTTTTATACGAGACATAACTTGAAATCATCGAAATCTCCAAGCCTTAAATAGCACTTTGAGGTGGCACCACAGGCGTGCGTGATGTGTGTCTGTGCTGAAATTGTAATCATTTGCATATCTCACCTCCGCTAATGCATGTTGTAAATTTCATGTTATTTGCATTCTTCCTTCAGGGTGCTGCAGTTACGGTGGCCGGCAGTGTATGTAAAGTATAACACAGCATATGTAGAACAATAAAAATAATATGTAGCAGTATATGAGTATAATAAAAAAATACATGTATATTTTTTATTACCCTGCTTCAAAAAAATTCCCTTTTAAAAATTACTGTTACTACATAAGTTTTAGTATGGTGAATATTTTTGCGTTATATTTTATTTGAATGCAATGTTTGAATATTTTGCAAAATTTTATATTAAAACTACTTTTGTTCGTAAAAGTTCCAAATCGTTATTATCATGTTAATTTTAAATTTTTGTTCATATTACCCTGCTTATGTATATACTTTCATTTTGTGCATTTGCTTTATTATGAAACAGAAATTTGCATTTGACTCCAGCTCATTTTGGTATATAATGATCAATTTATATATATATATATATATATATATATATACTAGCTGTTACCCGCGACTTCGTTCACGTAGAAATTTACAAAAAAGTGTTTTGTTCAATTCACAGATCTTACGAAAACTTAATAATTCTGTATTCCACGTTAAGAAATACATACACGCTATATATATACAGAGAGAGAGAGTTTAATGTCATTTTTTTACTTTGTGAATCAATGTTTTGTTTTTATATTTTTGTGTTCTTTCTGCTTTTTGGTGTTTATTGTTTTATTTTTTTTATTTTCTTTGTTTTTTGTTAATTTTTGTGTGGTTTTTTTCGTATAAATTTATTGAACATCCTCTCTATATACAGTATTAAATTTATTGAAAAATCTCTTTATATACAATATTTGGTGTACGATTTTCTTGAGCTAAAACAAAAACGCCAGTGGCATTTCCTCGCACGTGAACATGCCACGTATAGTTGACCATGTGAAAAGCAACTCTTAGTTAAATCTATGCCAACTTTGCTTAACGTTTGCCCTTGTGACTTGTTAATTGTCATAGCAAAGCTGACACTTACAGGGAATTGTAGTCTTTTGAATTCAAACGGGAAATTCGATGGTATTATGGGAATTCGTGGTATAAGTACTATGTTACCTTTTCCGCATCCGGATATTATACGACCTTCTATAACGTTTCTTTGCAATGACACTACTCGCAACCTAGTACCATTGCAAAGTTTTGGTGGGTTTAAATTACGGAGTAGTATGATGGGAACGCCAATCTTAAGTTCTAGCTTGTGAGGAGGTAGACCAGGCACAATTATACTGTTTAAAAATTCTGTTGGATAACTAACCGTTTCATCCGGATTGCAAACTGTATTGATAGAAAGGTATGTTTGTGATTCACCAGGAAGCTTATTTAACATGCGCTGATTAAGCGCAGTAACCTGGTCGTTTATAGGTGCTAAAATGTATCTTTCACACAACCACGAATCTTCTTTTATATTGAGATTGTGAACACATGATCATAAATGCTATGTTTTTTATCAAAATCTGAAATATTTTCATGAATAAAAACCTAACAATGTTTAACATCGATTTCTAATTATTATACTTAAAGTTCAGCTGTTAAAGTTTAAAACAGCTTAAATATAACGAATTAAAAAAACTCACAATTAAGAAATTAAGAACAATTTGAATTATTTTAGAAACAACTACCTACGCAGTTAACTAAATAAAATAACCTAAGAGTAATTTATCAAAATCTGAAATATTTTCATGAATAAAAACCTAACAATGTTTAACATTGATTTCTAATTATTATACTTAAAGTTCAGCTGTTAAAGTTTAAAACAGCTTAAATATAACGAATGAAAAAAACTCACAATTAAGAAATTAAGAACAATTTGAATTAAGAAAAACAGAGAGGTAGAAAAATGAAAGATACCTTGAAAATTATTATTCTTCGATTACAATATAAATATTAAGCAAATAATAACTATTGTTTAAATGTGACTAAAAATGTAAATAAAAAAAAGAGAAAGGATTAAAACTTATCAATTTTTTGTTTCTTGCATTGCTTTTTGCTTATGAAGCCTTGATTTATTATTTTTAAAAGTGCATCCGAAACAGCCGATGTTCTACTTAACTGAACAGTGAGATAACTATCATAAAAAAAAATTATGGCACGTGTCAGCGAATTATGATGTGCGCGTAACACTGTTATGTCTCATGAAGAGCATCGGTCGCCAGTAACCAAAACAACGACTTCCTTAGCTCAGCTTGGCGTTCAATTTGGCGTTCATCTTGGCATTCAGTTTTAGGTTCACCCGTATAGTTTCCGTTCCCGTAAGAATACGGGAATAAAATATTGCCTATGTTACTCCCCGTTAATGTAGCTTTCCATTAGTGAAAGAATTTTTTAAATCGCACCAGCCGTTTCCGAGATTAGCCGGAACAAACAGACAGACAGACAGACAGACAGACAAAAATTTTAAAAATTGGTTTTTTGTTATGAGTACCGTATATACTTTTAGTGCATTAAGTAAAAAGCTGCTAATTTGAAATTACAAACAGACACTTCAATTTTATTTATTTGTATAGATATATAAATACGTTTTTAGTTTTTTTTCCCTTTTTTTTTTTTTTTGGCTTATTACTGAAAACTGAAATTTTATTTGGTTTTCGGGAAACTCCTCCGCCATGTCTTAGTGCTGTATCCGTTGCATATAAAATATTTTTTTTAACCACCCTCGTTAAGATTACAGCGTGTCTCACCTGTGCGTTGTCTCACTTCCTTCTAATCAACTCGGCCTTGGGAAAGGAGTGCAGACAACCAAATCATTTCGTTCTTGCCTTCCTACCCCTGAGGGGGATCAACAGGTACTTAGCATAACTTTAAAAAGTAACTTGAATTTTAAAACAGGCTCGTGTCAAACAGATGTTTCAAGAAAAGAATATGGCATTTCTTTTCTCTCGCAGCAACGACATAGAAATTTGAGTAAAGAGAATACTGCTGTAATGGCTTTTTTCTGAGATAAATCTAATTTAACAGGGAATTGTCACTTTTGTTCTTTTCTATTTTATTTTTCAGTTGATAACGCAAGTTTAGTAGATCTTCTGTCATTTTCTATGGACTCTCGCTTGAAAAAAGGTGTAAAATGACTGTTTTTTTAAAATGATGTGAAAATATATTAAATAAACTTTTATTGAATCCTTTTTTATGTATCACGGTCAGAATCTACGACAGTTAGTGTTTATAAGTCCCGTTTATCCATGATGCTGAGTTTCATCAATTGGTTCCCCAGTAGGTGTTGATTTATGAACACATTTTTACCACGTGGATTTCACCACCTCTTTCACATATCAACAATTGAAATCAAAAACTAGAAGAATAAACAATATGTTGTATTATATCTGTGACTTTTTTAAAATCAAAATTTATTTCTTAAGATTGATGCTCTCACATTTTATAAGGCTCCTTAAAATCTCTTACCAAAGGTATAGATTGCTAATTGGAAAAAGTTCTGGAAGTTAGATGTACGATTTCAAATCAAAATACTTTCAATTTTAATGAAAAAAATATCGAGTCAATTTTTTTCGAAAAAAAAATGACTTTATTACATATGTAAAGTTAATGCGACAAACTCTCTATTTTGTAAGTTGATAAGCAGGTCATGGCCATGAATTCGCGGCAGGTAGTGGCGCACACAGGAATTTCTCAAGGAGCCAAGCATTCTTTGGATTTTATGGATTGGCGGGAACAAAAGACAGTTAATTCGATGGAAAAATAGGAAGTGGTGCACGTAATCTTTTTCATTCGATTCCTACCATTATTTCACACACACACTCTCTCTCTCTCTAAAAAAATATTATCTTGTTCATATTCATTAATAAAATATTTTTTATTCATCCACTCAATTTCAAATACATTTTTGTAGTGGATGACGCTTGATGTTAATATAGTTTTTCAAAAAAAAAATTCATTAATTAAATTTAATTATTAATAAATAGTAACAAACAAAAACACCATACATAAAAAAGAAAAACGCTCGTTATGTTCCTGTAACGCATAGGTTCTCAACGTGGGTGATAGCGCCCCCTTTGGAGCGTTTGAGGCTTTCAGGGGGGCAGTAAAAGATCCAAAGAAAATTAAGGGCGTTGAGATGGCACTGAGGGACTTGGGCAGATTAACCAAAAATGTCTAAAGCAACACGCTGATTATGTACTAACAAAAGTAAACTTTAATACTGTTTACCTTATGTTGTAATTGTATGTATTTAAATCATTTCTATATCCCATGTACGAAAATACACATATTTCGGTAGTTCGGGAAGTGGATAAAAAACTTAAAGATTACATGTGACATTCCCACCTACATCAAATTGAATGATATAGTAAATTTTAATTTCTGTAGTACGCGTGTTGCCTTTGTCTGTGAGCAGTATGAAAAATGTTTCGTGCACTGGATTTCATTACGTATATTATCCAAGAAACATAATTAAATATGTTAACCAGGAATTAACGTGATTCTTTAAAGGCTGAAACTGTCAATTTATATTTATTTTGAAAGCAATAGTTCATTATGAATTACTTCGTATCATCAAACCCCTGCCTGTCTTTATAACAGGTAAGCTAAAACTTTTATTCCACTCTTTTAAATGAAGAAATTCCGAAGGGTTGCCAATTCCAACAATATCCTACCTATAATATATAATATTACACATTTAAATATATTTGTGGCAATAGATATTTCAGATTCGCAAGTAAAAAAATTGGAGACTTAGAAAAAAATGGAACTAAAAAATATACTTTTAGTAATAGAATATTTTTAAAACTTAACTTTCGTTTTCACCTTGTAGATGTACACTCTTATTTTTCTAGAGTGGGAGGGGGCGGTATCGAAATATTCACTAGAAAAGGGGGTGGTATCGAATCATTTACTAGAAAAGGCCAGTTACTAGAAAGGCGCCAGTTCAAAAAAGGTTGGGAACCTATGCTGTAAAGTAATGGATAGCGCCTTGGATTTCAAATCCAAAGGTCATGGGTTCGAATCCCACCTGAGTTGGCCTAATTTCTGAAAATGTGATTTTTTTTTACTATACTATTTTATTGAAATAATTAAATTAAATTAATGAATAAATAGTAAAACAAGCAAAAAAATAATAGACCAACTCCATATATAGAAGTGAAAACGGAAAATTTTTTGGAAGGAAAATCGCTTTCTATTTTGTCACTTAATATTGTGATACTGTCATATGTATATACATATTTATATGAATTGTAATTATTTAATAGAAAGTAACAAAAATAAAAATTTTCTTTGTTGACCTAAGTAGGAATTGACTCAGTTTTTTTTATATTATGTGTTCCTTATCATATAGTGGCACTATTCCCACACAAAAAGGATTGTCACCCATTACTAATGACTAGGCACAAATTAAAGACCTAAAATTATTGTTATGACTCGTTGAAGTCTCTTGTAAAAAGAGTAACATCTTTGTATGACCCTTCTAAGAGACGCAAGGTATTTCGTAAGTGCATCCTGTGTTAATTGTACGTAGAATGACTCATTAAATGAGAGAGAAGTATTGTTTCTTGAATCGTGTCCCACTACCTGTGGTAATTTGAAATTTCTACAAGGACATTAAATTCGAAATATTTTCTTAACATTTAAAAAAAATATGTGAAAAAAATGTTATTAGATTTAAAAAAATTAAATAGAATGACTGCATTTTAAAATTATTTTATGAATTTACATTTATCAATCCAAAAGCAATTTTTATAACTGCACATTAAAGTCGTACTCGAAAGCTAGCTTTTTTTAAATGGATTTTTAATTTTTAAGGCTTCCGTTCGACACATTAGAGCGGCCGTTGTAGCTGAGTGGTCAGGGTCGAGAACTCGTGGCCGGCATTATTTCTGCTGAGTCGTGCATATGAGTTCTGATGCCATTGAATAGGTGCCATATAGAGGGACTCACATGGACTCCTCAAACAGGAGTGGTGTGGAGGTTTGGAGAGTGGGGTGCCGACACGGGTGTCATCCTCGTCTCTTGACCGAGGATCAGAATGACGAAGTTCGATCCTAATAGCCCTCGTGCTGCTTTGAAATGCGACATTATGAAGCAGTCACTGAATCGTTATCACATTTGCCGAAATGTCTCTCGGTGAAACAACTAAGAGCAAATAAATCAACTTCTAAAAAAAAATTGATTTATGAAAGGTGAGTAACCCTAATCCAAGCGATGAACACTTCTCGCCCGAGGATATCTATTCGAGTATGGCTCACTTGAGATGCATGATCCGCTCATTTGAAGATATAAAAGCATAGACACGACATCGTAATTCAATTTCGATACAGATGACCCCAAGCGCTGTTGGGATTCCTTTTTTGCCTTCCCGTTATTTGGCTTTCTGCTGGGCAATTAGCCACCTTCTTGTTCTAGCTTCTGGTTGATAATCGCTCGCGGAAACCAATTTCTTCTTTTCCATTTCTTCCAATGCCATCTGATAACTATCGGCCGCTTCCATTCAAATCACGCACAAATATGATTAACTTTCGTTTTTGACCTGGCTCGGCGGAATGATGTTGGTATTGAGAGAGGACTTTTTTACGCAGTTCGTCTTGAAATGTTAACTATAAGTGAGAAACGCGGCTATTCAGAATGCGCGCGAAATCATTCCTTGCGAACACACATTCGATGTAAGGATTTACTTTAGTGTTTATTTATCTTGCTTTTAAAGCTATTATCGGCATCCATTATATCAAATCTTGGGACATTTTTTACTCAACAATGAAATACGTTTAAATGTTTATACATATTCGTGGGTTTCGAACACGTCTCTTTTAATCATGCTGAATTTTTAAACTTTCGACATATTTGATAAGGAGTGCGTAATTTTCCACTTAATAAAAATATATATATATAAAAATTTTACTACCACATTTTGAATATAGAGAGTGAAATTGGATGCACATTTTCATACACGGGAAAAGCAAATTAAAACAGTTTAGAAAATAAATTTTTAAAACCATTAAAAAATTTTAAAATTTAAATGCCAATTTGCTTTTTAAATTTTTTTTTTGTTTTGTTTTTTGCTACAGAGAATATTCTTTTTTATTTAAGTCATTGACCGTGTTTTTGGGCACATTGCTGCGTATATGTGTTCCTATCTTTAATCTAAATCTCGACTTAACACGGGATTTCGTTTCATGATAAAAGTGGGTCATTTGATTTGAATTGCAAATCAAAACCTTTTCCGATGAAAGGGGGCGTAATTTAAACGGTATAACACTCGCTTAGTAGGTACCAAACTCGATACCCGTCACCTCCACTATTATATTCCTTAACCTTTCAAAAAGACTACTCACATAGGGGGCTTCTGTAGCCAAGTCAAAGTCATAAACTCATGGCCAGGGTCATTTTTGTGGAGTCGGGTTAAGTTCTTGTGCAACTAAGGACCCGCATTGTAAAGGAACTGATAATTGGGCCTCTACAATGGCCGTGGTAACTTAGTGGTCAAGGTTTCGGACTCGTAGCCGGTATGTTATGAGTTCTGGTCTAGTGTCATTCAGTGCCGGTTTATCCATTGGATGCTTGGGGCGACCGCCCAGGAGCCCGAAATTAGTTTAAATAGGCACTGGTGCCGCAGAAGTTCCGCCATGTAGAGGGCACGTCGCACAGGGTCGTCTTAAGACTTCTTGAGACCCTGGTCCCCATACAAATTTAGAGACCCCCCGTTTGACCACTAAAATAAGACATTACATAGAAAAAGTAGACATCCAAATACTGGAACATAAGATAACCTGTAACAAATAAATGTGCGTGACTTACAATGTGTAAGACATAGGCATAGACCGACTGCCACCTTTCGACTAAATGAGTAATTATGCTGTATAAGGATAGGCCTTGACATGGACGGCAGCTATCACATAATAATGCAGTCTTAACACTGTTGCCAGTTGGCGTATAGCTCGAAATTCTCAGTTTTTCGTAGAATATGTGAGAGAATAACATTCAACTCCAAAAATCTCTTTGATCATAATCTTATTGAGGGCGAGTTGAGAACGAAACGAGACCTTGGGCCCGGGATCAGGTGACCCACGCCTTAAGACGTCCCTGCCACTGCACTGTCGAGGCTTAAACATTCTACCGTTAGAGTGGTGTGAAATAGTACAGCGCTTGGAAAATAGCCAACAGGTTCTCCTGCTCAAAATTCATTCGAGCATGCCTGGTCATCCTTTGACGAAGCATTGCAGCAAAACCAAAGCCTCCGTTTACTGTCTGAGACTTGGAGACAGCCTAATCAAATCCTTGGAAATCAGATGTGCTGCAGTCAGCTGTTCCAAAGAACCGCATGTACCATATTAAGACCACTGTATCCCTTTACAACTTTTTGTTTCATCATTAACGTGCAGCATATTGTTGCCCGACTGAAACATCTTTTCAAGTTACATCTATCATTTCAAATAATTAAAGCTTCCGTACGACATTATGTATTATGTTTTATCATATGTGTAGTTTCCAAATATATCTACACATTCATGGCTGTCCCGCATGATTTCCTTCACATTCTTGCGTGTTTCTTTAATTATTTTGAGCAATGCTTGCGGAATTTTAAATCACGTTGGCGATTAGAAGTGTTACTAATTATCAATCAGAAAATAACTTTTCTGTAAAAGTAGATATATGCCTGTCGAGTGGCCGCGGTGGCCAAGTGGTCTAGGTATCGGATCATGGCTAGCGTGTTCTTTGTTCGATCCCAGTACCACTAAAGACCCACCGTGTAGGGGGGAGATGCACATTAAATCTGTCGAGAGCTCAAACGTCCTCCCATTGGTGTGGTGTGGTAGTTAGGAGAGGGGGGTAACAGCTCAGGTGTCGTCCGCGTCACTTGACCATGGTTCAAAATTAGGCGGACCGTCGCCAAAAGCCCTCGTGTTGCTAAGACAGCGCGACTTTAATATTCACTCACTCTGTCATATGCCTGTTGATGACAAAATATCTGTTTTGCTATTATTAACTGAAGATCAACTTTTTCAGACATGTTCGAGTTCTGTTGCCACTGAAGACCCGCCGCCGCGTAGAGGGGTAAGCGTTAATAATATCGAGGTTTAATGTCCTCCCATTGGTGTAGTGGGGTGGTTAGGAGAGGGGATTGCCAGCTCAGATATCATCCTCGTCACTTGACGAGGTTGATTTCGAGGTCTATCTAAAATTACGGGAGCCATCACCACTGGTTCTAGTGCAGCTTTGTAGTGCGATGTAAATATAACTCTCTCTCTTTCTTGGCTCTTTACGCGTTAAATCTGTTGATAGTGAAAGTTCTAACGTTGGAAGGAAAGTTTCGAGAAAGTGTGTCAGCTCAGATGACCGTCATTTAACCAAAGTAAATCGATCCTTTGCCAATAGCTGTTGCGTGTCCTTGAAACACGTTGTTAGTGAACAATCAATCGACAGATGAAAAGTGCATCAAACACGTTAGATATCCTCACCCTCCAGAAACAACGCCAGCCGCGAGCTCGATATCATGACTCGGCTATCAAGAAATAATTTCAATCGCCGTATCTTCAGTAAAGAAAGCAAACTTTTTCAAGAGCAAATATTTAGTGAAATGTGTTCCTATATGTTGCCCGCCTCGACAAAATTGTACGTTTTCGTATGTACATGCGTGTAAATTTTTTTATATTAAATATAAACCTTGCACCCTCTCATATGTTATAAATTACCAACTGTTATAGAGAAAAATGTAACGAAAATGACTCCTTTTGAATGTAATAATTCAGTATGGAGAAACATATCGCCACTTCCAATGCCTAATCTCTCTACTAAATTATGAAATCCGGTAGAAGAGAGAAAATAACATTCGAAACAATATATTACTGATTCATTGTTTGTTTTAGTATATCAGCTACGAGATCTGCAGACAGAATATCATGTGCACGAAATGAATATAAAGCATTGAGAGACTATCCAATGGCTCATCGTAATTACGTTCTCAAGGACTTTGAAGGAAGGGACGCTGATGGATGACCTCTTGAAGCTGTCGCTCCTTCATGTAACATCGAGTGGCAACTTCTGTAAAAGATCCTTGACCACACAACTGATAAATTAATGGGATTTAGTTTTATAAATCTTCTCATGGTTCTTATTTCTGCACCATGAAAAGATTTATAAAAAGTCAGATTAACGCGCTCAATGCTCCAATAATTTTTAATCACGGTCAAATAACGAGGTTGACATTCAAGATAGTATTCCTACACACGCCAAATGGTAGGTGATAGGTTGGGCGTGAGTCAGCTTTTTCTGGCGTGAGGGAGGTCTTTTTCTGGCGTGAGGATTCATGTCTCACTTGGGCACTGTTGGCGATCTCTTAATTTTAAACCACGATAAAATGACCAGAGCAACCCTTCTTCCAACTACTACACCTGGCCAAAAGGAGGACTTTGAGCTACAACATATTTAGCGTGCCTCTCTACACGGTGCGTCTTCAGTGACAACAGGGTTCGAACTCATGACAGCGGCCACGAGCTCGTGACCACTAGGTCACCGTGTCGTCAGCTTTTCTGACACGACTGTTTCTGGAATTACAAGACCTCTAAGTGCTAATTGTTCCTTTTCCAACAGACTTGACGTTGTCCTTTATAGGGTTTGCA
The DNA here is from genome assembly GCA_019973975.1 of Trichonephila clavata. NCBI lineage: Eukaryota > Metazoa > Arthropoda > Arachnida > Araneae > Nephilidae > Trichonephila > Trichonephila clavata. The sequence goes on from BMAO01033070.1 coordinate 160,753, forward strand.
GTCCTGGGATTAAAATAACTAATCCCTGGATTTATTTTTTGTCTGATTTATATTTTGAAATTTTTTTTCAAAGTATTGTAAATCTAGTATTACATTTAACGTATCTTATTTACTTTTTTTTACTGTGTACGTTTAATGTCAGCTTTCTTACGTGTTGAACCTTGAAGGTTCGAAACGGGTGTGTATGTTAAACCGTCAAATTTCATATGTTTTCTCTTATTTTCTTCTGTAACTTTCTCCTCATCGCGAGTGCGTTTAGAAAACGGACATTTCTCCCACCCCCAGGATGTCCGGTGTTAGCTAACTTGGACAGAGGCAATTAGAATTTTGGAAGATATCTGGTAGGATTTTCAGCCTCGGGATCCCGGTTTTTTCCAATCCAGAAATCCCGGGATTAAAATAACTAATCCCGGGATTTAATTTTTGTCTGAGTAAAATTTACAAAAATTTTCTCATAAAAGTTTTCTAAGAATTTAATTCTTCAAAAATGTATAATTTGTTTATGAAATATGTACGTAGAATTTTTTTGCTATATGTAAAAAATATATATGCACAGTATGGAAGAACGTCGCAAAGATCTAAGGGACTCACTGCAATATTTACACAATAATATAAGCAACATCTCTCAAGAATAGAATTTGTCACAGTTCCTTCTTTAATTAAATGCCGTTAATTAATAGCGGACATGCTTGGAAGACTTGAGGCACTTCAAATCCCATTGCATTACTAACAGCTCATGCAACTGGATCTTCAGTTTCAAACGAGGTAACACTTGAAACTGATTCACATTCTGGTTCAATAACTGGATCAATTTATATACAAAAAAACATTAAGTGTAGTAGAAGAACTAAATAAAGTTGTGACGGGTGCTTACGCGTTTCACTAACCTTCTCTCATAAACTTTTAAATTGTATTTATTTTATCCAATCCCCGCTGAGAGCTGAAAGTGTGACTTATGCAAATAAGATAGTTTCGGGTTTAGCGAGTTCGAAAAGAGATATAAAAGGGATAAATGAAATGAAGAGGGGAGGATGACTACGTGTTTTGATAGAGGAGTAAACTACGTGATTGATTAAGAAGGTGATTCTAGGAGTTAGTTAAACTAAGTGAAGTTTGTTAGCGGAAGGAAGATTATTGAAAAAGATTCATTAATTCGGTTCGGACGTAAGTGAAGATATCCTGGATTGAAGCCACTTCATAAGTTCTACAAATATTCAAGTTTCCTTCTGAAGGAGATATCAGGTCTGTGATTTTTATAGATTAGATTTAAATGCGTAGTTTGATTGTATGTGTTATTCCCGTATCAGTTAGTATTCCGTCGTTCATAATTGAATTCTGATCGTACTCCACTATAATTTGTTGTTCTTAAAATTTGATTAATATTTGTGTATTTCTATCGTAAGAAATACTAAATAGTGATTTATTATTTGCGTAGTCATTAATTATGAATCCGACATATCCTAACATAGATAATGTGCAAAGGGGAATTAATAACCCTAGGGGTAGTGAGAGACTACGACAAAGTTATCAAAGAGGTATATGCACCAATGCAGTCTATTAGATTTGAGACACTGTCATCAAAAATTCAAAAATAAATGTAATGTCTCTTTTTTTAAAATGGAGGGAGACGTGGTGACTACCTGAAAAGAACATACTCCTATTTAATGACGATCATATCTACTAGTGAAGAATCCTAACGTGCATTTTCTTCGGCAGGACAATTTGTAACAAAAATAAGAAGCCGTTTCAACGATGGAACGCTGGAGATGCTGTGCTTTTAAAAGCTTATTTACAGAATCACAAGAAATAAGAAATTTTTTTAAAAATTTCATTATGTACTATTTTTGTTTTTTATGATGAATTAATTTTATTTGTTTCATTAAAATAATATTAAATCAATTTTTAATTATATTTTTAATTTTATTATGTAATTTCAACTATGCTAATATGTAAGTATTTTTAATAAATAGTCCAATCCTAATCCCGGGATTTAGATAATGTAATCCCAAAATCCTGGGATTGAAAATATGACACGGGATTGCAAACTCTAATCCTTTACCAAAATAGTTTTAATGAATGATATATTTAAAATAAACTTCTACCAACGATTATGTTCACTTAGTTTAAGTGTGGGAAATCAGGGAGAAGATAAAGATAATAGATTTTCCAAAAACTACTTTAATCGACTGGCCGTAGTGTTGTCCGGTTATGTCCAGGTCAAGCCTTTTGTTGAAGTCCTTTGACTTGTCATGCAATTCGGTTGAAAAACCTCAATTCTGTTACGATCCTCACACTGGTGTAGTGTGGATGGGGAGAGGGGCCCAATTTCCTCAACCTTTGAACGAGGCTCAAAATGACGAAGTGCATGTGGTCACTATTGCGACGAATCAATAAATATATTTCAAGGCTCTCAATAACTGACTTTTTCTGACGTCACATTTCAAAGCAATACAAAGTCTATGGGTGAGGGACCCTGTACGTTTGTAAAATGGTCTAGTGACGACAGTGACATATGAGCCCCCACACTCTTTCATTTGACAATTATCCACTTATTCATTGTTATTCGGTGTGAAATGTGGAAATATGTCGTTCTCGTCACATGTCCGTAGCTTAGAATAATGTGTGTTAAGGTTCACTATAAGCATAAACGTTGCACTATACTATACTGCACTGCACGAGGGCTACTGGTGACGGACCACTTAATTTTGAACCAAGGTCTAGTGACAAGGATGACACTTGAGCTGCCAACCCTTCTCCAAACTTACACACCACACCAACGGGAGGATGTTTCAGTTTCGACATATTTAAATTGCATCACCCCCTCTGCACGGCAGTTCTTCAGTGGTACAAGGCTCAAACTTTTACATGTCTACTACGAGTCCATAACCTTGACCTCTAGGCATCACAATCTTTTAGAAACGTCGATTTAAAATTAGCCTGTCATACAAACTTCTGGCGTATGTCATTCATGTAATGAAATTTGTTCTAAAGCATTTTCTCCCCTTACATAACTACCCTAATCAGTGGTGCACACAAGGGAGGGTCCTCGTGTCCGGACGCCCCCCCCCATAACTCTTTAATTTTTTTTCGATCGATTATAATTTTATGTATATATAGTACATAAAATTTAATGATTTGTTATGAATAGTTAATTTTATTAATTAATAATAATTATTTATTCAATAATTTTTTACTGTTTTTTGTTCCGGAAAATTAACAAAATCCAAAGAATATGTCAGGTGGAGTATTGAAGCATGATACGAGAATGGTGAACTTTCGACTCTGGACCCCCCCCCCCCTTGAAAAATTCCCGTGTGCACTGTGGGCCCTAATCGTTATTAATCTCGTAGCATGAAGCTTTGTAAGGCAAATTCTTATTTAAAAAAATTTTGGCAAATTTTATTTTGATGTATCGAAAAGACTATTTTTATTTTTTCAATACATGCCAATCAAGACTTCATGACAAGCTTATGGATCAAACTTAATGATTTCAAGCCCAAGTTCATTGGCAGGATGGAGAAATTGAAGTGAGTAGAAGTTTTAAAATAACTTTTCGGTTGTATGAAGAAAACGATATCCGAGACTTACCCTTCTGTTTCCCACAACACCACGCTATTATGAAAATCATATTATTCCTTATAACAGATATTTGGTGGGATCTCGTTCTGAGTTTACGATTCGATTTCAATATTATACGATTCGATTACAAAGTTCGTTACCTATAAACTACCATGACCGAAAAAAACCACTATCATTACTGATAGATTTTATACGAATTACATATTATACGAATACATATATAATACGTAAAAATACCTTTATAATCTTTATATTTAAACCTTTATTTTAATCTTTTTTTTTTCATATAAAGTCTTTTTCTCCCCCCTTTTTTTTAATGTTTTCTTACGAAAATAAATTCTTGCTGTGCATGATAAACCTTCGAAATCAGAAGCAAAGACAGGCAAGTGCAAGACCTCTAATCCTTTCCTTCTGCAATCAGAAGGCCCACTCTATCACAGGGTGCCTTAGCAGAGCCATAATTTATCTCAATTTTCCCGCCTCGTTCGACACCAGCCGTGGGCCAGTCCCTGTTCATCACGGATTCGGTCCATGCAGATACTGTAAGGGATCTCGGAATCCTAATGCTTAGGTGTTTGCAGGTATTAAATACAACAGTAATAATGAAATATAGAGAAACGAAAAGGGTATTTTTTTTTCTGTCTCTTTGAGCATCGTGATAAACTGGTTCCTCTCATATCATAGACTGTCTGCGAAACTTGCGTTTCTTTTTATATATAATTTAATTAATGATTGGTAAACTCAGTTGGCATCCTACTTTAAGCCTGCTTCAATCAAATAGCATACTAAAAAGAGATTTTTCGTTAGTATAACATGTTTTTAAAGTGTTACGTTCATGATTGGATGAAAGCAAGCTGGAATTGTCAAATAAACAGAAGTGAAAAGGGATGAGGAGACCAATTGATTGGTAATTTAAACAATAGCCTTTTTCTTTGTCAAAAAAAATTGTTAGATAACAATCGTAGCCAGTAATTTTGATTTCGATGTGGATTCCTGTAATTAAACTTCATTTTCTTTGATATTTAGAAGCTTTCTGCAGATGGTCTATCTCGAGTTATTTCTTTCAACGCAAACAAAAACAAATGACGCAAATAGGGAGTAACTGATGTTTTTATTAGGTGTATTCTAATATTAAGGAAGTTTTGAAAGTAAGAGCAGGTGATGGCAGCGATATATGCTGTGGCATCGAGAAAAATGTCAAGCAGAAATTGAGAACCCACGCCATAACGTTGTCTAAATTATTATTAAGTAAAATTATGCAGCTATTTAAAATAATTCAAATCTCTCACAACGTATCTTTTTTATTTTTATATGACTGTATTTTATTTACCTTTTTTTGTTACTGTACGCTTATACTGTATAAGGGCTTTTCTCGATTGGCAATTGCAGTTAAAATTTCTATTATTACTGTTATACTACTCATTATCTATACTAATAAAAGAGAATATGTGTGTGCTGTTTGTGCGATATAACTCAAAACAGAACGACCCAGACATGTGAAATTTTAGCATGCTGTGGGTCATGATGGTGTTCACCGTGAAAATATTTTTAAAAACTTAATTTTGAAGTGATACATCTCTCATATGGCTGTGATATGGAAGCATGACGTCTCTTTTTAAATTCTTCATGTAAACTTTTTAGAGAGGATTACATATTTTGATTATTTTTATATTTATTTATCGTTTTTTTTTATTCGCAAAATGAAAATTGTACTTGTATTTCCAATAAATCAAAAAAAAAAATATTCTCTCAACACTTTGATTTTAGTTGTGGCCAACAGTGTTTGTGAATATTTATCGGTTACATGGATCTTGAACACAATTACGGCAACACATTGAAAAACGCGCTAAATTCTGTTCGTCATTGTGTTTGTAGTGCATTTCGTCCTATAACAGTATGCACTATTTTGGGAGATGTTAATTAAAAACAGAATCGTAGAATTACTATTCTGTTTTGAATAAACCATAGAAAACAAACGTTTTCTTTGAAAATCAGCTGAAAACTGTTTAGGAGACCATTATTTAAGGGTAGACCATTAGGGTCGACCATTATTTAAAAAAATTATTTTAAACTTTGACAAATTCTCTGGTGCTAGGCTCAATGTGAACTGTCATTTTTTGCCAGCTAACTAAAGAGATTTTAAAAATTCAACTTCTGAGAGAGAATTGTTATTCCACGTAGTCTTTTTTAAAGTTGATTTCCATCCCATCGTTTTGCTGCTGATTTGTAGAGTGATGTTCTTGTTTCAGCGCCGCCCTTGTCGTCTAAGTTTCGTACAAAGTAGCGGAATAACTAGCGGATCCGGTGTCGCATGATGTCTACGATACGGAATGCTTGTGATACTTCATTGGTCTTCTAGCATTTCAGAATACTCTGTCTTGGTAGGCGAATGATCAGGATCGTGCCCGCCGTTATTTCATTCGAATCCGTTTTGATACCCCTCGACAAGTTGAATCTGTCGATGCTGAAAGTCCTCGCGCAGGTACGTTAGGAGAGCGACTGACATATGGTGCCTCGTCACTTGGCCGTGGCTCAGAAAAGTTGGGGTTCGTCGCCAATAGCACTCGTGTTGCTTCCGAAATGTTAATAAAGTAGATTTGCTTTACTTACTACAATTCTGGGTTTTTTTTTCGGTGTATTAATTAATTTTTCTCTCGACCGAAAAAACTACGATTGTTATGTTTTCATAAAAAAAAGTTTCAAAAGAGTTTAGGGCCAAATTTAAAACTGTGCATATATGGGAAAGATCTATTATTTGATATAATTATCCAACGACAATTTATTAGATTTTAAAATATTAAACTAATGCTTAGCTTTGCTGAACGAGATTTTTTGTCACAAAGCCCAAAAGAGCATCCGAAATTAATGGACTGTTTCTTGACGTCGTACTTGAAACTGACGACACTGGGATTATTACTCTCCGCTGAATTTGTCCTCATCGCTTGACCATGGTTCCAAAGGGTCGCCAAAAGCCCACGAGTAGCTGAACAGTGAGACGTTTTTATTCACTCACTCACTCTCTGTTAAAAAATATATGTTCAACTCTATGCGTTTTTTGGGGTTGTAAAATGTTGTTCCCACATCAATACACCACTCCTTTTCTTTTTCTCTTTCTTGTAAAAAAGTTTTTATAATGTGACTTTTCCGAAAGAGTCAAATTCACGCAGAAATAATGAAATGATTCAACATCGAACGTTAAAATCAGAAATTGACGAGGACCCTTTTCCTGGCGAACGATCTGCTTGTATCCGTTGATGTAAGCAGAGGTTATGACCCCTAATATCAGCATATATTCATTGTTTTTTCAGATCTGTGATATAAACAGAAAGTTAAAAGATAAACTCATGCGGTTATAAAGCATGTATATTTTAATATTGGGACATTTTTTATGTTCCAAGTTTTAGAACTACTACCAGCCAAAAATGTGAGGGAAAGAATAGATTAAAATTGCAATGGAAACTGTATGAGGTCTATGGGTGAATTATTTTAAGCCCCTGTCTTGGAGAGTACCTGAGCTGGTGTGAAACTCCTGCACCACATTAATCTACAGTGTACAAGGTATTTATCAACGTTTGATTTGCTGAGGACCAAAGTCATCACGTTGGTGAGGCGTGGAAATTCGTAGAGGTGAGTACCAACTCCCTCGTCACATGATCATGATTCAAAATTACAAAATCCCTCTCTCGTTTTTTCAGCGTAAGAAAGTTACATTAGTAAACAAGAAATTAATGAACAAGATTGAGTGATTATTTTTAGGCCCAGTTCAATTTGACGTATAATTGTCCTGAAAATCCACTTAAATTGGGTGGAACGTGAGATACTGAGTAAGTACTTAGGAAATAACAGTTGCAGCGCGCACATTCATACCTTATAAACAATAGAACAATTCTTTGAAAAAAATGGGGAACATATCGAGCTACGAGGTAAATGACGGAATGCAAATTACACTGTATTCTTCTTGAAGGAAGTAGACGACTGAATACAATGAAACAAATCTGAAAGAATTTAAAAGGGGCGTCCCTCTGTCGCTGCTCACTCATTGAAACGTGTAGCACACGTTACGAGGCACCAATAAGCTTGAAGCGAAATATCTTTAATTGACAGTTGTTATCCTACGCGTAATTGAAAACCGTTGTGTTCCTATAATTTCCTCGCATGACATTAAAAAAAAATTGGGGAAGGGTGGGAAAAATCCCACTCCAAAGTATATGCACACCCTAAACATTATGAATGCAATAATTTTGAAGCAGTTCTTCGCTTAATGGGTTTCGATTTTGAATTCCGTTTTCCTTTAGCCCCAGGCACTCGAGATGGAAAAGAAACAAGACCACAAATTACATGAAAAAGATTATTTGTACAAAGAAAAAAGGCAAAGATATTCTCGCCACGTCGTGCAGCATCAGGGTCATTTGCACAATCTCTGATGCTCCTAATTGATAAAAGGAGACACTTCATCTTCGGCGGCAGGCCGCAGCTGCCATAGACGCGTGGCGCGGCGAACGGGTTTTCGAGTAATGCATTAATCACCACTTAAATGCCAGTTGGCTAAAAAAGACGAAAATAGGCTCTTTATAGTTTGATTAGGACAATTGGGTCTTAACCCTTTAGCATGCTTTCGATACGTGTGTTATTCAACCACCTGTCAATATCAATTTTTTTGACGAAAATTGTTCTTCCGATATGTGGCGATGAACAGAACAATTTGTAAGAATTTTCAGTTATTTTTCCGCTTCCTTGTTTGATTTTTTTTTTATCATCAAGTTAATCTTTCTCGTTTGGATTAATAACGAAGGTATCTTCAGTCAATTGATGATATCGTAACTCTCATTTAAAGAAAGGAATAAGTATGGGATAGGGTTTGGATGAGTTTTTTTTCTTTAAAAAAAGGTTGATACTAATTGTTTCTTACATTTAATTTTAATTACTGTTTCATTAGATTTCTTACAACTTCCCGCGACCTATGTAGCCGGGTGGACATGGCTCTGAAATTGCGGTCGGTGTTCTCAAATGAGGGTTCAAACCCGTTGAAGAGCGGCTGCTTCAATCTGTTGGCGTAGTGGAGAAGTTTGGCGAGTGAGGTACCCTATCATGAGTTTTCCATGGGACCGCGGTTCAAAGTTCGTCGCATTGCTCTAGAGTGCCGCATTAATGTAAAAAACAACAAATCCAATCCCAGAGGACGTGTTGCGACGATCAACCGACGTCATCATCCTAAAGACACGTTTGGTTTCTGAAACCGTGCACTTGAGTGAGTTACATGAAGGTAAAACAATACGAAGACTATTGGCGATGGACCTCTAAATTTTGAACCTCAGTCAAGTAACAAGGACGACTCTTGAGCAGGTACTCCTTCTCCCAAACTACCACACCACGCCAATGGGAGCACTTTGAGCTCGACAGATTTAGCGTGCATCAAGCCTCTGTATACGGCATGTCTTCAGTGGCACCAGGGCTTGAACCCGCGACAATGGCACTTGAACAATCGCATCCGAGCGTGATCGACATCAGTCTCGTGACCAACATCCTTTCAGTCGAATCTGGAGTCCGTTAAGGAGTCTTTGGGTAATGGGATTTTGTGGGTACGTTCAATCTGTGGAGGCTCAAAATCTGTAGATGGTGTGTTGCAGAAGAGAGAGATCCAGCTCCAGAGAGAGATATCATCTTTGTCATTGGACTGGGATGCATATGTTCGTCACCAATAATGCTCGTATTGCTTCTAAGAAAGACACTAATAAAACAAAAGCGGTTTCATTCAAGGAATAAAATGTATAAATTTGTGTTTTTTCAAGAGTCTCTGTTCAGCATTATTTTCTACAACCAGTTTCTGCCTTTGACTAAGTTTATTTTATTTTCCAGTCTGGTGTTATCCTTTTTTCTCTCCCATTTTTAATGTCAAGATAAACTACATTTCATACATATCAAGGATAATACTGTTTGTCTATTTTTGAGGCATTAAGAAATTGATTCTTTAAGGAGTTGAAATTCAATCGAGATCAAAATTCTTCAAGGAGCTTTTTTATTTTTGTTGTATTTAATTGGGTTGTTCGAGGTGCATGGGTAGTAGGCCTTGCAATATAGAAGTTTGGTCAGACGGCGATAATTACTTTTAAACAGATACTCGGGATTTACTTGCTGCAGATAATCGATTTCTCTGTCTCTCTATATAAAAAAATATATTCCAGAGCAAAAAATATTAAGGAAATTTTAAAGGTCCATTAAAGATCATGCTATGATTACTGCTATCCCTTTACTTAAAATGGTACAATTTACAATTTTTTTTTAATTTAAGGATTTTCCTAATTTTTTTGGTTGCCTCCTATGTGAATGTGTTGCATAAAACAGATTTTGTGCTCAAAATTTCATAAAAAGCTAACCATTTAATTTCTTAAGGGAAGAAACTTATGCAGTGATTTTAAAATGCTACTCCTCCTTCAAATTTCACATACATACACTCAAAAGCCAAAACATAATGACCGCCTGTCAATAACGAGTTGGTCCACATTTGACGTGCAACACAGCTTCAACCCGCCTTGGCATGGATGCCACAAGTCCTTGGTTGATGGCCGGAGACAGATTGTACCAGATGCTTAAGCAACGGTCACGCAAATCTGAGATATTGCGAATTGGTGGTCTTTGAACTCTGAGCTGCCGTCTCATGACATCCCAAATGTGTTCTATCAGATTGAGATCCGGTGAATTAGGCGGCCAGGATATCAACTGGAATTCAGCATCATGTTCCTGGAACCACTCCAACACAATTTTAGCCTTGTGACACGGGGCGTTGTCCTGTTGGAACATTCCATTTTCAGCTGGAAAAACAGAGGCCATGTAAGGGTGCAACTGGTCCACAATGATGTTCAGATACTCTGTAGCATTCATGGTCTGCTCTACCACAACCATGGGTCCCAGAGACGCCCAAGAGAACGTCCCCCAAAGCATAATACCGCCACCACCGGCCTGTGTATAACCTACTGTACATTGAAGGAGAAACTGTTCGCCTGGAAGACGGCGTATCCTGACACGACCATCGGTGTGATGAATGACAAACCGTGATTCATCTCAAGAAGCAACTGTCTCCCACTTATCCATGGACCAGTCGCGATGTTCCCGAAACCAGTGCAGGCGCAGTTGGCGATAACACTTAGTCAGCAAAGGCACACGAGTGGAACGTTTGCTGCGTAGCCTCATATCCAACAGTGTCGGCTGAACAGTGTGCTCGATACTATTCTACTTGGCCCTGCATTGTATTAGGCTGTCAGTTGAGCCACTGTCTGGCTCCAGTGTTGCTTCACCATGCGAGACAGTCTCCGACGACCTTTTTCTTTGATAGCGTATGGACGTCCAACACCGTGTCGTCTACTGCTGGTTTCATCGTCATTCATCCACTTTGCATAAGTACTAACAACTGTAGATCGCGAACAACCCACGAGTCGTGCAGTTTCGGAAATACTTGTTTCTAGCGTTCGAGCCATTACAATCTGTCCTCTATCAAAGTCGCTTAGATCCGTTGCCTTTCCCATCACACACGAAAAAGTGAAAGTATGATTCTTCAGACTCTCCAGCAGCAGTTAAATACCATTTCCACTTGATCACGTGCCTTCCACGTCATCCAGGAAAGTTCATTGCAAAATGTAAGGGTGGTCATAATGTTTTGGCTCTTGAGTGTATATGAAATTTGATTTACAAGTACGTCAAACTATGTATAACAAAAGTTGGTATAGGTTTTTTGATAGCAGAATTGGTATTCGTACAATACTTCTTTTTATGAATGCTTATAGAAAATCCCTTAAAAAAGATGTAAATTAAAAATTCAACTATTTATAAGAAAATAAGTGATTGAAAAATGCATATCAACTTTTATTCCATGTACTATTAGCAACAAGTGAAAAATATTTCCTAGTATTAGGCACAATAGAAAACATGTTGCTTAATATTTAAAATGAAGACAAACTAGTTATTTTATCCTTCTGATGTAAGCCAGTTTAAAATTTTGATTTGCCATTGGAATGTAGCTAAAAAAAAAACTTAAAAGTTATCACAACACTCTCTCTGTATTTTGTTAACTTAGAGCTTTCAAACTTTGTGACTTTATAGAAAAGTATATAGGCTAAAAAAATTATAGATTTGATTTTTTGACCGATTTTTGTCAATTGAATCATATTGTGTCCCCTTAAATTAGTACTAATGTAGCAAGTTATAGAGTTTTGCTCCCTCCCAATTCATTGATTGCAATTAACGTTGACGCCATACAAGGACCATTGGCAACAGACCTCGTTATTTTGAACCATCGACAAATGACGAGGACAAACTGGCATCCCAGTCTCCTCGCAAAACAAAATGGCGCGTGAAATCAACCGTCAATGATTTGGAATCTATTGATGCACACTTCACTTATCTACAGCTGATGATTAATTGCTATTTTGCCACTTGAGAATCATTTCCAGCCCCCCATCTCCTTTTTTCTCATTGCATATCCTCCTCAGTATCCAACTCTATCGGGATGTCAATACAGCCACTCTAAGATAAATTAATTAAAATGGGACATTGTTTGCTTTTAATGACGAATCGTTGTGTAATAGCGGAGATACCTCAGCATTTCAATCAAAATCAAACGCACGTGTGTGTGTGTGTGTTACATCCACTTTTTAAACATGCTCACTAAACCGGGTTCTTTGAGTTGAGGCACATTCGGATTAAACACGTTGCAAAGCGATTTTTATTTGGATTCGAGACTCTAACCCAAAATCTGCTACTGTTTAACAAAATCTTAATTTCATTGTGTGTCTCACGGTGTGGAAGGAGTGGGGAAACTCTCTTACATTCGTCTTTTCATCTGAACGCAGTCCTGAATTTCGGGTACCATTGCCAGTAGCACTCACGTATTCGAGTCAAACCATCTCAATTGGATGGACGTAGCTACAAAGCCACGCATTTTCCATGTTGTTTCAAATAAATTTTAATAAAAATAAAGTGGTTATAAAACCACTTTCGCCGATGCGTAATGGAACAATTTGGTTACTTTTTTTTAAAAAAAATTTGAATCGCATTTGTGTTCTGCGTGTCTTGTTAATCAAGGTTTTCCACGAGATAGTCACGGCCCACGTAGTGACCTTCGACTGTGAAATGCTTAATATTCTTTATAGAAACTCCTTCGATAAATGCTTTTAAAATTTTCAATGACATTACCAGAAGAAAGTCACATGCACTTTCAGAAAGAATTGGAAATTTTTTTAAAATTAAAGATCATCATAAAAATTGAAAGGTCTTGTCTGTAAAAATTGAAAGATCATTTCTAATAGTCGAGTTTCTTATGAACATTTGCTACACATCACTTTGTTCGGTAAACTTAGTTTATAAATAAAATTGAGTCGATGGAAGCAATTTGAGCTCTATATTCGATACAGTTTTCTTAGATGTGTGTGTGTGTGTTCCCCTTAGCTTATTTACCTTATATAAAATAAACGAGAGACAAATACTGAAATTCTGTAAATAATCATACAAAAATCATTCCTTAGTTATAGAATTTTTGTATTTTAATTGAAAAAAGAGCTCACTGTTAACGCTTATTATTCTGGTTCCTGATCTAAATCAAATCTATTTGTTACAAATATAGATTTGATTCCATTATAGTAATTCCATTATAATAAAGTCCTTCTATGAAAAATTACCAAGTTATCGACTGATATCTGGAACATTTAAGAAGTGCAGCTATCGATGGTGGGCACTTTGGAATCCTATGATTCGAACTGCCTAGCTGCGAGTCCACAATTTCGTGATTTTAGAGCACTCAAAAGGAGTTAATTCGCTCTAGGGTCAGTAATGGGATCACTCATGGTAGAGCTATTTTTGGTTTGTGAGAGAAGGGAGGGCAGTTGTCAGAACGATATTTAGAGAAGATTGTTTTTCTGCCTACTGCAAGTGATGACCATCCCATCCACTGTATTCAGTGGTATCGCTAATAACCTACATGTCATTAATTCTATTACGAGATTCATTCCTAGTAATCAATCCCATAAGATATGTGGAATTGGAAGAACGCAATTAAGTATTATTCTCGTCATTTCTGAAATTAGATTAGAATTTTGATTAAATTATAATAACTTGTAATAACAAAATATAATTACTAGTAGTCGGTCGTAACATTTTGTTTTTAAAGTCAATGCCATTAGAATCTGTTGAACAGTTATAGTTATCGCCAGCATAATTGTCAGTTAGAAACAATTTCTCCTTCTAAAGTTAATAAATAACTAGATTGAACACCAAAAGTGACATCAGCTAATCCACTCTTTTAGTACGATCCAAACTGTCATGACAATGATAAAAACCTGAATTTTTTTTAACTAACGCCGAAGCAATATAAGGGCTGCTGGTGGTGGACCTCGTCATTTTGCATCGTGTTCAAGCGGCGTGGATTTGAGTTGTCACGCTACTCTCCAAACTTCCTAACCATGCCAACGTAAGGACTTTGAGTCTTGACAAATTTAAAATGTGTCAGCTCCACTACACAGCAAGTCTTGAGTGGCACTAGAACCGATTTCATGATTCAAAAAGAACCACAACAAGTCCAACAGGACCATGACAACGCGGCTACCATGGCCACCATTGAATGTTAAAGAATAGAAACGAAGCTCGAAATGTTCTTTATTTTACTTAAGGTTCCTTTTCTTAAAATAAAATTAGTTCATTTTTGAAACCTTATGATTTAATTTTAAATGAATGTTTAATTTCAAAGGTTAAAAAAATCCTAGAATTTTTACGAAATATGAGGATAAGGTATATGATAGAACTTGACAAGACATGAGTAAGTGAGTGAGAGTTATATATAAACATCGCATTATAAAGCTTATCGAGGGCTGTTAGTGACTCACCTCGTAAGTTTGAACCATGGCCAATTGACGAGGGCAGCACCTGAGATGCCCCTCCCTCCCGGCCAACATATGAGAGATATATGCATAGACTTGCGAATTACAATCACCCTAACGTATAAAATAGGACATATATTTCTTTCTGGAAATCTATTCTGAATATAGGTTACGTGCTCTTTGGCGTTTAAGGCTACCCAGTATCATTTTTCAAAACGTTTTTTGGAGGTATTAATAATAAAAATAATTTATATTTTATATTCAAATTATATTATTAAGTTGGTTCCGAAAACAAAAAGTCAGTTTGACCAGCCATTATTTTGCAATTTTAAAAAATTAAGAATTTTTGAAGTTTTTCAAACTTTTATAAAATGCTCAGTTTTTAAAATTTTTTAGTCCTTTTAAGGGATTTGTGTTTCTTAAATTATTGCAAACAGATGTTAGCATGGATCTGAAAATCTGTTCCCTTGTTGGTTTTTAATAATTATTTTTCTAAACCTGGAAAAAACACGAAATATTTTTTAAATATTAACTTAAGCATTTTTAAAAAAAATAACTAACAATCTCAGACCTAAATCACATTACTAACTTTCATAGAACATGTACGTTTTGGAGTATATGCAAAAAATTTCAAGACACTATCTTGTATAGAAAAAAAGCCTCAGGGTTTAAAAAACACTTATAACTTCAAAATTAAAAGTTTGAGAAAAACGCATTAAAAGTTTGTAAAGGGGTATAAAACAAATACTTATAATGCCTCAAAAGCTCTATTTTTTTTAATGTTATTTTCCATTGTATGTTGTACATTAAAACTCTACTTTAACTAAATATGACTGAAAACATTTATTTTAATTCAAAATATATTTTCTCATAATATTGTTTTCATTTGTTACGACGACAGGTTATTCAGCTTAATCGTAACGCAGGATAACAGCCTTTGTCACTCCAAATAATCCCACAAAAATAATAACTCTGTAAAAAAATAATAATCGTAACGTAATATTTTTACAAAAGTTTTGAAATACAAAGCCTTTATGTACGAAATAATAAGGATATTAACTTAAGCTAAAAAATCATTAGATTTGTACATAAAATTTAATTTTTTTTTTAGTTTTAAATTGGGGCAAAGTTTAGCAAGTTTGAGCTTTGTGGCGCAAATTTGAAAAATACTAAAATATAGTATACTACAATATTTTTATTATAATGTAGTTGTACACCATGGAAATATACTCAGCTTTATCTGCAATATATGAATTCAGAATACTTGTATTTGGAAGTCTAATTGTAGTATCGGCTGATGGCTGATTTTTAGATACATTATTTTCAGTAGTATTCCATCTCTTCGAAATATTATTTCTTATAGCAACCTGAAAACGCTTGGCCATGGCATTTTCTCAACAGGAAAAATTAATGACATATCTTAACTTATATAAACTATTTTTTGAAACAAAAATTGGCCTTGAAATCAATTTTAATTAACTATGAAAACTCAAGAAACTCAAAATATAATCAAGCAGAAATGATTTTAATAATGAAAATTGAAATGAATAACCATTTCTCAGTGAAAGTGTTGATTGTGCTCAAAAATATATTTAATTAATTCAAAGTAAGGGTGGAAAAATTCTTTAAAATGAAACCGAAACCTAAGCTCAGAAAACTTCAAATATCTTTAAAACTAATTTGTTCTCCGATCTGGAATTTGTTGACAAGCTTCCCAATGATATTCGCCACAAGAAAATGCAAAAATATTTTTTTTTGGTTCTTTTGAAATTTGTAGGGTACTGTGTAGCCATACTGGAAATATCTAAAATTTAAACATAAAGAAAAAGGAAAAATTGATACACTTTATTTTTTTATAAAGCTGCTTTAGAATAATACTTCATTACGACCATGGAGGGGGTGTATGCCTTTTCAAAGCAAAACTACAGCAAAAGGTATCTTCGCCCCGAGGCATGCTTTAAAATTCCTCGTCGGCTCTCAAATCTGACGAAAAGAGTCGTCCATCACTTACAAACGATCTTCGGCCTCGATTAAAGTCGTCTACTTCCTCCCCTTCTGCTTCCAGGAAAGATAGGATCTTCTCCGCAAACATGAGGGTCGACGTAGGTATCCAATAAATAGGTGTTAATGAGCACGATGACGAGTGTGCGGCGTCATAAATAATGAACACCGGGTATGGAGCCGCATTAATTGAATTACAATAAATACACCCCAGAAAAGTTGTTTCATCAGATAATTTTTAATTTTCAGAAACACGGTGTCAGATTATCTCTTCATCTGGAATTTCGATTGGAACAGTTTCGGCAGGTTTTTTTTTCCTTCCCCTGTTTTCATCCGTTTTTTTTCTTTCTTCAAGACAAAACGGATCTGAAATTGACCGATTTCCTTGTTTTTACCTTGCTACCTTATCGAGGCTATTTTGATGGTGATTGATCTCGTATAAAGATCCAGTTTGATTTCGATTATTTGTAACCTCGCACTAAGTATACAATGAGTTGTTGTTGGTAGCATTTCTTACTTTGCATCATAGTTACAGGATAGATATAGCATCTAAATTGGTGCATCTTCGTCGCCTAGTTTGGCTCATCACTTGAGCGCATTTCAGAATTGCGAGGTGCATTACCCATAGTCCTTAGTTACTTCGTGAGGTGATGTTAATTAGCAATTAAGAAACCGACTTCATTCTTTACAGGGCTTGGCCTCAATCTACAACATTATGAAGCCGACTAGGATCTAACCACAGAAACCTTCCGTATTTTCCAAATGTCTCCTCTCTCTTTTGAAAGTGATCGTGTCTCATTTACTCAGGATTGAGTTCAGGTCTTTCAATTTCAGAAAAAGATTCAATATAGTTAAGGAGATTACTTTAAAATCAGCCAGTGTGCTATTCGAATCGACTGGATTGTTCATTTATGCTGAACTACGAAACAACCCGAGAGCGATTGGCGATGAACCTCGTCATTTTGGGCTACAGTCAAGTAACGAAGATGACGCCAGAACTGGTACCCCACTCTTCAAACTGTCACACCACGCCAACGTGAGGACTTTGAGACTCAACAGATTTAACGCGAATCAGCCTATCTGCAGGGCTTTCATGACATCCGGACTTGAACCCACGACTCGATACCTGCATCTTCTGTCACATTCACTATTATTCTCGAAAATGGTATAGATAATTATACAGTTTTAATATTGTGCATTTTAAAATTCATAAATTCTGATAAATGGCGCAAATTGTCAAATACATTTATTAAAGTTAATACATTACAAATCAAGATTTTTTCACCAACTTTGAGTTAAACTAAATAATTACAGATATTTTTCAATTTGATGTAATCGATCATGTACACAATATATTAAAGGAAAAAAGTTTTTATTGCTTATAGCAGAGGTCGCCAAAGTGGTGGTCTCCAGAAAAATGTGGAATATACTTACTCATCACGCTAAGTTATGTTTTAAGATGCATTGAAACATAATTCATAACAATAAGTAAAAAGTTTTAAAAATGCTATTCCATAGAATAATGACACGGTAAATAAGTCGTAATGTTGTAGCTACATTGTTTTCGCTATATGTTTTGTCTCATCTCGCGTTTCGCACTCTTCTAATGTTTCACTCTCCTGTATGCCGCACATGTATATCAGTTGCAGCATTTAAAGTTGGGCTTACGGAAGTATTGGGTTCAATATAAAATATATTCAATATGTTAGTTGGGTTATTAAAAAGTTTTTGTGTATTTTATTTTGTACGGGGGTATTGATAAGTTACCTGGTAATAGTATAAAATAAGTTTCCAACAAGGCAAAATTATAATAGAGGTATCAGAATAAAGGGAATTTATTTCTGTTACATATTGTAAACTCATTTCTCAACATAGTTACCACTAACAGCAACACACTTGTTCAATCCATTTCTTCATACCATCTATGCAGAAAGATTCTAGTTGGCTGCATATCCATTTGCGGACGGCTGACTTTATCCGTTGAAAAATGTTGACCTTTCCACATTTTCTTCAATATTGAGAACAACCAAAAGTCCGACGGTGCCAAATCTTGGTGTAAGGTGGTTGTGGAACTACTGTGAATTTCAATTTTCCCATGGCATTCTGTGTTTGTGCATTGCAATGCGGTCTTGCATTGTGATACAAAAGAATGACGTTTCTTTCCGATCTGATTCTGTGGATGCGTTGCTTGAGTGATCTGACCTGTCGAAATTCACCATCAATCCTTTAGTCAGAAATTCCGTGTAGAGCACACCCCTTCCAGTTGCATCCCAAAAGGTGTTGAGCATCACATTTGTTACTGATATTAAAGTTTCTTGACACTCGGAGAACCAGGATGACGATATCCCATGGATCTTGTTTTCTGTGTCAGGATGATGAATCCAGGATTCCAAAGTTCAGGCAGCCAAGCGCAAATGGATATGTGCAGCCAACCAGAATATTTTTTCATCAACGAAATGAAGAAATGGATTGAACAAATGTGTAGCTGTTAGTGTGATTATGTTGAGAAATGAGCTTACAATATGTAAAAGTAATATATATATATATAAATTCCCTTCATTCACTGCTACCTCTTTACTTTACTCTCTGATACCCTTTTAGCTTGTCGGAAACTTATTTTATTCTATTAGAGACCTTATTTATCAATCACCCCTCGTTGATTGGTGTTTTTTATAAGAGTGAGTGAACATGAACGTCGCACTGTTCAGCAACACGAGGGCTTTTGACGACGGTCCTCGTCATTTTGAACCATGGTCAAGTGACGCAGACGACACCTGAGCTGGCACCCCCCCCCTATCCTAACTACCACACCAACGGGAGGACGTTTGAGCTCTTGACAGATTTTAAGTGCATCGCTCCCCTACAGGGTGGGTTTTTTTATAAGAGAGGTATGATCTTAAATCTTAACCATATGTGTATTTTCTTTTATTTGATATTTATTGGGATAAAACTAGTTTGACTTTTCTAAATTTCTTACCTTTTTTTTAAATTTTAAATTCAAATAAACTAAACCCAAAATGAGTAAAAAAGAAAAAGAATATCCTGCATTTCTTTAGTAATTCATCCAGAATTGAGAACGATAATAACAACGTTAATAGTACTTCACCTAACCGTGAACTGATGAATAAATCAGACTCACCCCATTCTTCATCAGGCACCAATGGGAAAAACGTTAGAAAACGGGAGGTAGAGAGAAGAAAAAACTCAAAGTACCAAGAAAATATCATTACTATTACTAAAGAGTAGGATTCATTGAAGAACCTGACAGTGAGGGCTGGACTCACGGCCTCTCTGTGTTGCATGTTCTGAAAACTTATTTATAACGCGATGCATTAAAACTTGAAAGACACTTGAATTAAAAACATCCAGATTTAGCGAAAAACTGCTTGAATACTTTAAAATAATGCATGGAAATATGCGAAAACTAGTTACTGCTTTAAAAAAATGACCATGGACGATAAATCATTACTAAAAAGCTTCCTATCTCATGGCAAATCAGATCGCGAAATGCAAAAAGCTGTACACGATTGGGGAAGAATTAATTAACCCTTACATGTGCTAAAAGCTTGTGAACAGATTTTGGGAATGCAGCCTGTTCAGATTCCTATGTCTGCTATTAATGTCAAGCGCAGAATCGAAGACATAGAAAATACGATAATAAAAATGGTGAAAAATTCATCAATTTATTCGATACAACTAGACGAATCTACGGACATTACAAACAAAGCACTCCTTTGTTTTGTGAGGTTTGAGTATGAAGGAAATTTATATGAAAAACTACTTTGTTTACTTAATTTGCCAGGTAGAACAACCAGCCCTGAGTTTTTTGAAGCTCTTAACAGTTATTTCCGGGAATATGAAATTGACTGGAAAAAAATGCATGGATATATGTACAGACGGTCACGCAAATATGACTGGACATCTTTCAGGAGTTGTTGCAAAGGTGAAGAATATTGGTCACCCAGACATTTTATATGAATTATACATCGAGAACAAGTTGCAGCGAAAAAAATGCCCCCAGATCTACTCGAAGTATTATCAAATGCCATAGAAATTTTAAAGGAAATTCGACACAAAGCTCCGAGTTCTCGAATATTTGAAACACTTTGTGAAGAAATGGATTCCAAGTATACTCATCTTCGCCATGCTGAGTGGCCGCGGGGGCCGAGTGGTCTAGGCATCGGATCATGGCTAGTTTGTCATGGGTTCGATCCTAGTACCACTAAAGATCCGCCGTGTAGGGGAGCGATGCACGTTAAATCTGTCGAGAGCTCAAACGTCCTCCCGTTGGTGTGGTGTGGTAGTTAGGAGAGGGGGTGCCAGCTCAGGTGTCGTCCGCGTCACTTGACCATGGTTCAAAATTACGCGGACCGTCCCCAAAAAGCCCTCGTGTAGCTGAACAGTGGGACGTTAATATTCATTCATTCATTCATTCATTCGCCATGCTGAGGTGAGATAGCTGTCCGAGGTGCAAAATTATGACTCGACTGTTTGCTTTTTGAGGAAAGAAGTCAAATTATTTTTCCAGGAACAAAGTAATCCAAAATTGCAAAAATTCTTGGTCCAACAATGAATGGCTAGCAAAGCTTACAAATCTGGCAGATATTTTTTCCCTGTTAAATGAACTAAACATATCCTAGCAAGGTCAACTTAAGGACGTAATCACAATACGAAGTAAAATAGATGTGTTTCAAAAGAAAACATTACTGTGGCAAAGGCGTTTGGTTGAAGACGATTTGCAAATGTTTTCTAATTTTGATGAATATATGAAGGGAAATGTGATGTTAATCAACAAGTAGTAACCCTAGTTAAAAAGCGCTTGGAATCACTTACAGAATCTTGTTATTGCCCAAAGAATGGAGATACCAGACCTGGTAATAAGTGGATAATAGATCCGTTTGCAGCGAAAAGGCAGAATAATAATTTAAGCGTGCATCTAAAAGAAAGCCTCATCGACCTATCATCCGACGAAACTTTCGAATTTAAATTTCATTCATCCTCAAGATCTCAGTTTTGGTTTTCCATAAAAAGTGTGAATACCCTTTTCTTAGCAAATAGGCTATGGGAATTATAAATTAAATTCTCCACGGCTTATTTCTGTGAAAAGGCCTTTTTATCTGTTTCAGACATCAAAACACGGTACCAATCTCAGCTTGAAATAAATATAGTTTTCCGTCTTGCAGTAACAATATTGGATCCAAATATCCATAACCTTATTTTAAGTAAGTAGGAATGTATAATGCCTAAAGTTTGATATGTTTAAACCTTTTTGTTTATTTTATTATGGTTTATTAATAAAGCTTTCATAATTTTGTTACAATTAATAGCTTCATTTTATAAACTAGGTACGTTTTATGTTCTTGTATCACAACTTTTTTTTATATAAATATGTTTAGCATTTAAAAAAATCCTATTAGTGGTACGCGGTATTTAAATTATGAGTTTACTGGTCCATGAGGTCAAAATGTTTGGTGACCGCTGGCTTATAGGAATCGTCATGTTTTATAAGCATAATACATTTTTTCTAATATGTATTATGCTTTGCTTCATAGTATAAAAACAAGAAGCATTGTTGTAGATAAGAACTCACAGAAAAAGCTAGGCCCGCTAATCAAATATACACATGATAAAAACTTGATTTCTATTTTATTATTCGTGATCAAAATATCGATAATACTCGTACACGCTTGGAGTGGTTTTCCTAACTGTCCTAACCTTAACAAAATATATGTATAAAACTACTTTGTAAATAAGACCTCCACACACAGCGTAACTTGAAGGATGCTGTTTTATCTTTGAGTAGGTTTATTCAAGTTCTTTTCCTCTGTCAATCGCTATTAACAATATCTAAGAATTTTTATTTAACTTTCAGCCAATATTCACATTGAGACACTTCGTGGTATTCTTCTCTCAACTCTTCTGCTCTACTTCAACAGTTATGCCGTTTATCATGGTTCCTTTACAAGGCAAGGAGAAGCAACATCATAAAGTAAGTCCCAAATTGTGTTTGTTTACTGAACTGTTAAATGTGTTTGTCAACTTTACACACCTTTTTTGTACATCTTTAGAATAGTTAACTGATAGAGGTAATTCTGTGTTTAATCACATAAATTAAAAATAATCTCTACTTTAAAATAACTTTTTGCATTAATTAAAATGTATAAGTACATATTTTACAAATAAATATAAAAATTCATAAAAAGTAATGTTAATTTTTTATTTTATTGAAAAAAGTAAATGTAGAGATAGAAATTGCTAGTTGTGTAACATCGAGCTAGTGAGAAGAGTAAAGCAATGTAAATTTTTTGAGGATACACTATATTTACACAGAAAGTAAACTTGTGTGTTTCTAATGGTGTCTCAGGTTCAATGAAGCACATTGATAAAATGTAAATAAATTAGTGAACAGGAATGAATATTTTAATGCAATGTGTAGTGGCTGCGTTATCCGTGGTCACGTGCTGCCCCTAAATGCAGTGAAGAGGCACTGATGCGCGTTCAGGTCGGTCAGGACGGAAGTCCTGTTGGTCAGGCAGCTTCTTTAGCACCTGACTGAAGCTCAGAAAGACGAGGTGCGTTACTTAGAATCCTCGCGTTGCTTTAGATTGAAACGTTCATGAAAAATCAAAACAAATCCCCTCAGGGGATTCGAATAGAAATTCTTTACTAATGTATACTGTAGCATGTTCAGAATTTTGATAGTAGCGTAAGGAATAATATTATAGTCCAAGAGAAATAATTTAGTTACAGATATTTATTCGTCCATCTAGTATTTATTAAATTTACTGATAGAAACTACAGATTTTTTTTTGACACGAGGAAGCCAAAAGTGCTCATTTTGAATCGAAACTCTTTTAAAGTATCCGGCTAGTCTAAAAAGTTATGAATTTTGCCAAAAGTTGACAAATTTTTTTATGAATTTATTTTATAGACCATCTTATTAGCTTCATAAAAAATACCAAGTTTATTATTTTCCGTTCACTAGAACAAAAACTACAAGTGTTTTAGTAAAAGCTGATGTCATTACTTTAAGCAAGATGTCATACTTAAAAACTCATTTTTCTCAAATTGTGTGTTGTTTTAAATACTCAGACGGAGCCAGCGATTGCTAAAAAGTTTTGTAAATAATTAACTGAAATTTTTTGTGTATGTTCTGTATAATAGTAGAAATGTTTTAACCCTCAGATTTATCAATCACTGTTTTATTACAAAATGTACAGTCCCTTATGCGAATATAACCACTGTTTTTTAAGCAATTTCATGTAATAACAAAGAAAAAGTGTTCTAGTTTTTGTAAAAATTAAAATATGCCTTATCCTGAAGGTCATTTCAAAAATGAATAACATAGCAACACATCAGAATTGAAAAACTTAAATATGGTCATAAATTTATGGTCCAAAACGGGCCGCGTTTATGTTATTTTTTGTCAATTTTTACCCATTTTAGTAACAATAATTTCTTTTTCTATTCTTAATTTTAGCATATTTTTCTTAAATTGTACTAAACAAATCTAAAAAGAACAAAAAATTCCCCATATCTCTATTTTTTTAATAAAAAAAAAAAGTTCTCGCATGTAGCAGATATTTTAAGAGGTCGCTTTTCGGTGGCGCTTCTTTTTGTACATCCTCAAAAAATCTTGATAATTTATTTTTATGTTAAGTCAAAAAGTAAATAACTGCCTCACGATTTTATATAACTGAAACGGGGTATTTTAACCGAATTTCGTCTCCGGTGAAAAAAGGCAAGGAGCTGTAGAGAATAGAAATGATTCAAGATGAAGGTAAAAAAATTATAACCAGCAAACAAATCATCTTTCACTTTCCACTGATGGATGCAGACAGGTAGATGACGGGAGCTGACCTAAGGAAGCCATCAGACCGAGGAAAATAAGAAAAAAAGGGGGCAATAAAGATCGCAACAGTAAATGGCTTAAGAATAAGAGTCTCATTTTTTTTTGACGATCAGTTTAAACATGTCCGAAATAATGCTGGGTTTTAAAGGAGAACGAGTTTATTTAGATACTACTGAAATTCTTGATTGAAATACAGTATCTCTGCATGCGAGGATTTACGATTCCCCACAGTATAAAAATAAGAGTTATGCAAAACTAGCACTGAGTAAAAATTCAAGTGATGGAGATTTGGGATGTCGCTTTAAATAATTCTTATCTCTCATTAATTTTAATATTACGTGCATTGTGTATGATGTTTTATACATGTTTTGTTTGTGATGCCATTCGATCGACGCCCACAAAATGTATGGCGGTAAGGGACTAGTTTTACGCTAGTCGTTAGCCGCAGATTTGAGCACCACGCAGGTACGATTCGGCTCAGTTTCACCTTAAGTTTAATAAAGAACACCCTGTGGGGCCTCCCCTTTCCACCAACCTCGCAAGAGGTCTTGCGACGCGATGCATATTTAGAGTCCCCCCCCCTGCCGCACAAACTCTATAAATTGACAAACATCTATGACTTCTCCAGGATTCGGACCCAGGCCCTACAGCACAACAGTCAGCATTATTAGCACTATACCATCTGGGCGATTATAGGTACATAGTTAAACCGGGAAAACAAACATCATTAATAATAAGTTAGTTTTTAGAAGTAACGTTAAATTTTTCATATTGGTATTAGAACTTCATTTATTTTAAATGACCGTTTTCCCGCATTCAGTTCCAGACATTATACTTGATATTTTCTATCTGTTTCAGCAATGTGTTCGAGTGATTTTCACACGCAGAGTGGATTCGCTTAAAAGCGAGTGATGAGTTTTATTACTTTTAATTTTTTTCAGTAGTTGTGAAGCTGTTTTTTAAGCATTATCATGTCACATGATTCAATTAAAAAAATACTTGTTTTCAGAAGAAAAATTTTCATAAAATGAATTCGCTTGGTTATAACACGTATGCTTATACATCATACCAAGTCTTTAAAATTTTGAAATATTTTATAATTATGTCCTTTTCTTACTTAAAAGGGTAAATGAAAGTAAAACTTTATTGTTAGAATGTAGGAGATGTACAATATTGTTCATTAACATTACACACTTCCAAGATATACTATGGGTATTGGCGATGTAACTTTGAGGGACTGTCAAATGACGATGGCAATGCCTCAGCTGTAACACCCCATTCTTCACAGGTCGAATGTATAGCATATATAGGAAAAAAATGCGTGGACTCCCAAAGTGAGAGCTTAGGATTGCACTTTCCAATAACGATGACCCATAACAGTTTATTAAAAAACAAATACTCTGTCTAAACACCAAGTTTTATAAACTGACAATAAGAACCGCAAGAGATGAAATGACTCTAGTGAACTGTCCTTTTGTTGACCTGCGGGCGTCTCAATTCGGCCCAACTGCTTATTCTCACGCAATGAACTCTGTACCACGGATTCCAGACATTTTTTCGGCTAGTGAGCTTAGATGCTTGTGGACAGCAAACAAGAAATTCCGCCACGACGATTCTGATTACTCGCTACAGATAGAAACTAATACCTCTGTGGCATGGACTTCTACATAAATTAGTAGGGGGTATAAATAATGATTTCTTGGAGAATTTTCCTATCACAAAATATTTTTCTCCATTCATTAAAAAAGTTTCAGAAATTTCGGTTTATTTGATTTTATTATTATTAAATTAATTCAAAATATAATATTTATAGAGTTTGTATTATAAATCTTTAAAATACACATTTTTTGTAGACCGTCTGAAAGCTTTCATAGAACTCTACTCTGTAGCTCTCTACCATCAATTTCAATTCGAATTAATAGAACTATGAAGGAGAAAAGGCTGAAGAGATTTGAAATTTACATTTATTTCACTTGAAATAAATGAGTGTGAATTTTGAAGCATTGTGTCGCTTACTACATATTTTAAAACTGAGCATAACAAAATAGTTTAAGATATTTGGGTTTTTCGCACTGAATTTTTCATATCAAAATTAGGAAAATTAGAACAATTTTCACTATTCTAAAAATTGAAGTAACTTACGTATTACATTTCGTTTTGGAGTAAGTTGTGAATCGTATTATTATTTATTGTGCATTATTAATTTATTTAACCAAAAAACATTGCTATTAGTAAACACTACTAACTTTACTATTTATATAACCTTAATACATCTATTGCGCAGCCTACTTTTAGCTCCCGATTAATTCTAACTGACCTCTGCTACGCTTTTACAGAAGCACCATTTTTGCAAATCCGTCATTAATGCTGATTAATTACAAAATGTTGGAACATTCAAATACTTTTAAATCACTTTTGAGAGCATTTAAATAGTTTGATTAATTAATTTTTTTCTTCATAAAATCTCTGTTAATTCTTTAGACATTTGTGAACAAGATATCATACTTAAGCATATAGTGAATATTTTTATTTTTTTTTTAGTTTGTCTCCACTGCATGTATTTTACTGATACAATGCCTTCTATAATAAAATTCTATATATTGTTCAGCTATTCTGATATTTTGTAGCTGCGTACTTTCCATCCTTGCACGAATAATAAAAAAAAATGTAAATATGAAACTAAAAAAAATTAGCAAGCTACAAACACATGAAGCAAAAAAATAGATAAATAAATAAAATAAATGCAAAAACGAGATAAAAGATAAATGTACCACACTGGAAGAGTTTGTGGACCTGATGACCTCCATTTCCATAGCTTTGGTGCCCACGAACGATAACAAATTACATCATTATGTTGAACGAACTCTACTAAAGAAGGCTCTTCGTCAGGGAATCTATCCCTGCCAAATTGTTTTGCCGGGAATTTACTTAGTTCATGACTTTATCTTTTCTTCAAAAAAGCTAATTATTATTTTTTTCTGAAAAAAGAGCCCAAATGACTGGAGGATTAATCGCTTGAATGTTCTTTTCAGAAAGTGGCATCACACAACTAATGAGTCCCTTCATGTTGAGGATTTTTATTAATGAACTCCTGATTGTTGTCCCCTGATGATTTTTCAAGTTCAAGGCCTCCTTCAGTGACTTGTCCGGCAGCCATCTGCCCATCCGGCCGTTATGATGACGTCACCGGTCCAGACAAGTCGACCACCATTTATTACACATTTTGTAGCTCCGGGGGTTCCCGGCCAACAACGTTCTTCTGAAAAATCTCCCTTCCAGAACCTAAACTTTAATGGTGTGGGTCTGAGCCTTTCACTTTCTTTCATGGTATGGTTCTCGGGAACAATAAAACAAAGTGTTGGAGGTCTTTCGTTTGACCACACAATGTAGGTTAGAAGGACCCCATGGGACGGCCGATAGTGTTGTGACCTGTAAGCCACTCAAATAGACCCGCGGTATCGTTTTAAGAGGAAGGTTGGCCATTTTTGGCGAGAAAGCGAGCTTACTTTTAGATCATTTTTTTGAGTCCGACATCTTGTATGTGAAAGTTTAACTTAAGTTTTGTCTTAAATATTATCCATACAGATACAATTTTTCCCCAACGGAACACTGTTTTCAGATGCTATTAATTTTCCATTGTAATCTATCCACTTATTTGAAATAACTTCATAATTCATTTCGGATCTGCCCTTGATGACATAAAATAAAAATTTAGTTTGTATTTTTGCTAAGAAACTACATTTAGTAAATGCCTAAATTTTAATGATACACATTTGTAAATAAGTACACTTTTTTTCAAGAAAATGTCTGCAGTTTCCATGGCCCTGTATACAATGATTTTTCACCAAAAGTTTGAGGGGGGAAAAAACTGCCCCAGCTCCCATTTTTTCTTATTTTAGAAGCATACTCTGGCTTGAAAAATGCACCTTACGAGCAGATCTAATTTTAGCCTTTGATTTATTCATTTTGAACATTGATGGATTTTATTTGTTTTAGATTCATTGTTTGTATTTATTCATTTTAAGTTGATTGATTTTATTGATTGTTTTTTAAATTCGCTACATTGCTAGGTAAGTTGATTTGAGAAATTTGCTTCGTCGGAAAACTTGCGGCTGAAAATATCTCCAAAGATTCCTATCGCATGTATGAAGGAAATTTCAGCGATCAAAACAAGAAAATAAAGGGCATAATTTAATTTTATTTTCATTAATTTTATTTATTTACACAGGTTTTCAAATTAATCCACCTCGTTGAACTAAGGAAATGTGTTCTCTTTTGCTGTTTTCTCTGTTATATATGCCTTCCTTTGAAACTAGTCTTATTTTCTGTTCTGGAGCTCATGCAACAGGGCGGCTTGTTTACTGGATCTACACAGTTATACTGATGCGAATTTCAAAATAGTAGTTCGTGCCAAAACAATAATAAGGAGGGGGGATGACCAGGACGTCTTAAGACTTATTAGGGACCTGGGGCCCAATTCAAATGTAGAAAGACCCTAGAAATGTAGAAAGACCTATGACCCTTAAAAATAGACAATACATAGCATAGGTTGTCAAATACTCGTACAAGCAATAACCCGAAACAAATAAACGGGCATGACTTACAATCGCAGAAATCGGCTTAACCGATTGCCGCTTTTTGATTAAAGGAGTAATTATTGGTGTATGATGGTATAGGCCCAGGTCTATACATGGACGACGATCATTACATGTAGCCAGTTGATATATCGTCCGAAATTCCCAATTTTTCTGAGAATACAACCAGAAAAAACTTTTGAACGTAGAAATTATTCGAATCATTATCTTATTCAGGCTGAGTCGAGAACGAGACGAGGCCCCCATTGTGGTCGAGGCCCTGGGCCCGGACCCAGTTGGCCCATGCCTTAAGACGTCCCTGGGGAAGACGGTAAGAGAAAAAAAACTAATTCAATACCTGTGTAATATAGGCACACAAGAGTTTCCCATTTTGTGGAGTTAAAATCGTAGTGTTGAAAGTTTATTTTGATGTTGTCGTCATTATATTCAAATTTAAAATCTAATTTCGAAAGTTGTTTATTTAAAAACTAATTTTTTTCCCTTTAAAAAGTTTTCCTCCAGATTTTTTATAAAAATTATTTAGTTATTTTCAGAAATTATTTAATTGTATTTATTTAATGGCCGATATATTTCAGAAAAATTGCAATTAATCATTCAGTAGAGGAAAAAAAAATAATTTTTCGGTTACTAACAGAAAAAAAAATAACAAAATATTAGCTTTCATCCCAAAAGTAATCGGAACTTTCTGAAATGAATGTAAAAGTCGCGTAAGGAAAGCGTGATTTGATGGAACATAGTGGGACTACGGAACAAGTTGATGAACTTGGCGAAGGAAAGTTCATGGCGGAGGGGTTGCCCGCGTTCATTGTCGTCATCTGTAAAAGGGGGGCTTGAGTCTTCTCTAACGTCTCAATAGTCACGGTTGATGGCAACTTAGACACGGTTCGGGGGCGTTCGAAAGGGCCCTTTCTTACACCCCTGGAAACTTTTTGACGTTCGTTATACAACCATTCTGGATCGAGTTTAGAGCAGATGTCCTGCGTTTTTAGGGGTGCAGAAGCGAACACTCAAGTAACTGAACGATATTTGAAGAATGACATTCCCTGACTCAACATTGACATTCATATTCAATTCTAAATAGCAAGCGCAATGAAGCATAGCAGGAAAAAAAAGGTTTCCCCTCCCCCTCGCTTGCATACTCGTACACAAATTGAAATAAATCACAGTTTTGAAAGATGAACAATAGAAAATATTTACGATACTTTTTTTCAATGAATTTAATATAAAAAGTATTTTTATTTTTTGTCAAAAATACTCCAGGATACCAGGTGTTGTCCTCAACGTGGTTCAAAAGGACGAGGTCCGTTGCCCAAAGTCCTCGCGTTACTTCAGAGTGAGATGTTAAAAGACGATCAGTCCTGAAACAAGGATAAATTAGGAGGAAAATTATTTTGTATGTAAAATTTAACTGAAAATTATACGACAAGTGAGTGTTGACAACCCTCAACAAATCTGCTCTTTTTTAAAAATTATTCTTGTCAAAGCATTGTCAGTGCTCTATCTTGAAAGCATTATAAAATGATTCATTTCATTTTTTGTCACAGCAGCGACCGGTGGGTCGAAATACAATCGCGTTACATACATACTGAAAACTTGAGGGATGTTTTTATACTACTTTTTCAACCGCGCGCGCGATTCACCGATTTAAAATATATAATATTTACCCCATGATTAAGTTTAAAAGAGATTCCACTCCTTCCTGGATTTTTTTTCTAGCATAAAACATTTTAAGCTGACTTCCATTAAAATCTCAAAAATTTAAAGAGCTTAGCGTTTATTACAAGCTTTTATTTAACTTACACTGTATGTATGTATGTATGTAATTTGTTCGGGTGGAATCTTGCAACTCCATTTTGAAGCTGATATCTTCACCCCATTGAGCTGAAATTTTGTACACACGTTTAGTTTGGATGACAATGCATGTTTTGACCATTTATATTCCGATATTGCAATTAATTAAAAAGATATTAATTAAAAACGTTAAACTGGTTTTGGGCGCCAAATTCGATATATCTGCATTGTTGTAATTATGTTATTATTACAACAATGACAAAAGTTGGCGTTGAAAATCGGTTTTCGTCCAAACTGGAATTTCATAACGTTGCGCTATTGACTGTATTAATTAACTTTGTCTAAAAAATAATTACATTTCTACAACGTAAAATTTCTACAATGTATGCAATTTTTTTTTACAAATTTCTATCTATTTACTTGGATTTAAATCCAAAACAAAAAAGTAAAGCTGTTTTTCAAGTAGATTGGTACATTAAATACCTTTCTCAACGGTGCCAAGTTAAACTGAGATGGAGTATTGTGGAAATTCTTTAAAAAATTTATCTAACTTTAATCTATGAGACTCAGACAAAAAATAATTACAGAATCGGAAAGATCATTTTTTATATATCTTACCCATCAAAAAGGAATCCACTAGGAAAACAATAAGAGAAAAATATTATCCAGAAATGCAATGTATTTTCAATTAAAAAAATAATTTTATATTAAAATGAATGATTTTTTTTAAATGAATTTTCTAATTTTAAGCCTACGAGTAATTTAAATATATCTCATTTTATCACCAGTAATCTAAACACACACTACGACATGTGTCCTTAAATTTAATTACAGATAGAATCTGTTAATTTTATTTGAGTTTTTTTTTGTTTGAAAAATTACGGCAATTTTGTTTCTTTAGATGAGTTAGGCACATTGTAAAACTAGTTCAAGGTTATTGATATCCATAAAATGTGCCAAAAGAGAATAATTTGCAAAATGACTTGAAATGTTTTAAAAATAAGGAGAGAAAAAAATCGAATCTTCGAAGAAAAATTTCGTTAAATTTGGAGTTATTTTACGAAGAAAAGAGTAATATGTGCTTGGTTCCAGGAAAAGTTCTTAAAATAGAGAAATTCTTAAAATAGAGGTTCGTTATACATGGAGGTCTGACTGTATAAAAATAATGCAATGGTTAATTATTTTTTCAAATCAAGTTTCTAAAGATGACCTGAGTAATTAAAAAAATAGATTCTTACGTAGAAGATATTCAATGTCCAACAAAAAATTATCATTAGTTGATAAAACTTGCTTTTTTGATTACAACATGCGTTTTGAATTTTAAGCATTTTATTGATTAATACAAATTTTTAAATGCCTTTTGAAATTTTTTAATAAATAACTAGATTTTTCTTTGAAGATGTTAGAGAAATATATCCCTTACCTTCAAAATATTTCAAATAAAAAAAAATATTCTTTATGATTTTTCAAAAAATAGTCAAAATTTTAATTAAACATTGAATAACTTCGTCATTTATGAAGATAATTTCACGAAACCTTTTTTTCGTATGTAGAACAATATTACCCAAGATCTGCAAGAAGATTGAAAATATTGCTTAAAAATTACGGATTTAAAAAGATTGTGTTTTTCGTCTAATACCCTTTTTACGAGAACTGATTCAGCTAAATCAGGGATGGCGAACCAACGTTGAATGAGTTGAACAGGCTGAGAAGCCTGTCCAGCGATAACTAAAAAGTAAAAAATAAATTAAAAGTAAAAAAAAAAAAACTTTTTTAAAAACAAGCTTTTATTTAAAAGCGCTAAAAAGAATAAAATAAACTTTTCCTTTAAAACTTTTTTTACTATCAACTTATAACGTCATTACACAATTTATATGATATAAAAGCTTGTCGCGAGATTTACCTGTGTAGATAAACAAGTAAAATAAATAACTTGACCTGACTGATTTTAATTTTTAAAAATTCAAACTAAGTAAATACGAGTACTTAAATATTGCGACAAGCTTTTATATCATATAAATTGTGTAATGACGTTATAAGTTGATAGTAAAAAAAGTTTTAAAGGAAAAGTTTATTTTATTCTTTTTAGCGCTTTTAAATAAAAGCTTGTTTTTTAAAAAAGTTTTTTTTTTATTTTAAATTTATTTTTTGTACATTAAGTAGCATTAGAGAAATGCAACTCCAGGAAGGAATTATACAAATTTCAGGGTATGCGCACCGCTTCGAATAATATACATGTGAAATGCGCAGCTCTCCACAGATTGAGTACGATAAAAAAGCAAGGATCTCTCTCTCTCTCTCTCTGCAGAATAAACAATGTCCATTCGGTTATTTCTGTCGTTGTGGACATTTGTTTTTGTCTCGGAGGTCATGCGTAATAGCAGAAAATGTTAAGCCTCAGCAGCGGAAATAATTCCTGCAAATGTTTTTACGAGGGTCATGATGATTGGCCTAGGTAGGGCAGGGTACTTCAAATCTCAGCTGACACCCACCTGGATGTGTCCACGATGCTCTGACTGATGGTTAGAAGAAAGAAATGTAGCCAGTTTTAGGGTGCGACCATTGAGGCACCTCCGCACGTATGGATCGAAACATCCACTGACAATCGGAAACAAACCCACACGTATCTTCTGCCATAATTTTGCAGCATGTTCAGTCCCTAATCGAAGAGAACCGTTCAGTCTCGACTAGTTGCTTGTAGCTGGGAGTCATGGCGTCCGTTTAAAAGACTGTCATTGACCCCACAGCACAGACGACTCTGTTTGCAACAGCGCCAAGTTGGAGCGAAGGGAACAACCGAATGGCACAGGGAAATGTTCGCAGTGAGAGTTAGAAAATTGGGTATTAATGTCGCACTTTATAAAGCTACATGATGGCTTTTAGCAACAAACTCGTAATTTTGAAGAATAGTCAAGTGAGGAGTACGACACCTGAACTGTCCCCTCACCTCTCCTAACTTCCACACCACACCGATGAAATGACGTTTTAGCCTTGCCAGATTTAACGTGCATCAACCCCCTGTACACGGCAGGTCGGAAGTGGCACTCGGCTCGAAATTATGACTCGCCAACTACGAGTCCGTGACCGTGACCACTTGCCTAAATGGACCATGGTTCTCAGACGAATTTATATTTGTCCAAATGACAATCGTGTATGAGTATGACACCGAAGAGTCAACAGATCCAATTTGGCCGTATCAGAGGGGCACTCTGCGTAAATGCGCGGTATCGTAGTTTAGAGCATATTGCGTATGATGAATATTATGTATGGTCACCTCTGGTTTGTATTTATATACTAGGACGCTCCATCGATGCGTGAATGATGGGATGGGACCGGAAACACTTCACTGTTTTTAGGAGGTGGTCAGTGCCCTTTATCAGCAGGGCCGTGGTAGCCGAGTGGTCAAGGTATCGGATCGTGTCTGGCATGTCACGAGTTCGAGCCCAAGAGCCCTAAAGGGAATAGGGAGAGATGCATGTTAAATCGGTTGAGAGCTCAAACGTCCTCTCGTTGGTGTGGTGTGGTAGTTAGGAGAAGGGAATGCCAGCTCAGTTGTCATCCTCGTCACTTCACCAAGGTTCAAAATTATAAGGTCCGTTGCCAAAAGTCCTCGTGTAGCTGAACAGTGCGACGTTAATATTCACTCACTCACGCTTTTTACCAGTAGGATAATTCCGAACTGCACACTGCACGCATTAGCCAACGTTCTCTGTAGGATGCATTCTTGACGATTATTCTCCCCTGATCTGTCATTATTTGAGCATGTATGGGCCGAGATTGGACATCGTTTGTGCTTGTTCTACCTTTTCCGTCTTCAGAAGACGAACTGTGGTAAATGATTGGTAAGGAATGGAGAGTTTTCCCTCCGGACGCCATCCGTAAAATCCTAGCCTCTGTAGCTAAACATGTTGCTTAGATACTTACTACCACCCGCAATGGTGTTACTGCCTGAATTGTTCTAGATAAGTGTGCTACGGCTTATCATCAAAGAAACACTATTAATTGCCTTTTTCTCACTGTTTGAAGAGTTTCTGTCCATTCCATCTTGTGGTACATTTGTAACATTGCACAGGGAATAATGTCACAATTCCATCTCTCCGCTTCCACAAAATATTATCCCACATTATTTCTATTTCTTCGAACAAAAAAAATTCTATGTTCTGTATTAATAGGAAGGAAAATAATATCAAATAAAATTTTAATCGTCTTAGGAGAATTTTATTTGCCCATAAATATCTGTGTTCTGCTTTCTCAGTCGTCGAGGAGAATTTTTTGACTTGGTAGATGGTTCATTATATATTCAGGAATGCTCGGGAAAAATTCAAATTACTAATATTTCACACACAATTATTTAATTAAAAAATTAGTGTTCATTAATGTATTACCTATCTATAATGCTGTATACGTGTGTGTTTTGTATACTATTACACTTAAAGGTTAAAAGTCATTGCGACGTATAATTTTTTTCAAGTAACAGATTCTGTGATAAGCATTTAAATTAAAGTTACCGCGACAAGTTTTTTTAATTGCTGTAATGAGTTTTGAAATGGGAAGTGAAAGAGGAGATAATGTATGGTTTAGGATAACGTAGCTTTTGCCACGCGAAAGGTTAAACTTAATTCCTCATTTCTTACAAGTTTAATTGCAATGCAGTAATTGCTGTGAGAAAGAGATGTTCAGGTTAAAATCCATTTCATTTTAAATTTTATTTTCACCTCCGACCTCCATAAGAAAAAATATTCCAACACCTGTGTTTCAGGATAATTTTCTTTTATAACTATGTGACTGTTTTTTAATTCCAGCCTTCCTTATTCATGACTCGAGATTATAAAAGGAAAACGTCAGAAAGAAGATAACCGGTGCGTGTCACGGTCAAGCTCCTAAAATATTTACAGTTAAACATTACCATGCTCTTTTCACTGGGGTCGTAAAATAAGACATGAAAAGAAATTATTTTGCAATTTAAATGAATGCTTTACGAGAACTTAATTTCTGAAAAGAAACTCTTTTTCAACGTGATGCGTTTACAAATGGATAAGGTTTGAATGGGAAGTGAGAAAAGCAACTGACTTTTTGTCATTGGTATTTGAATATCAATAGAATGTAATCTAGCCACCAGACACACGTGATGCTAGTGAATTTTGTTCATAGCTCTTTTTAAAACTTGCAGATGTGATAATTGCTGCTATCAACATTTCCCTCCTTCGTATAAATTGGGGTGTATTTTACATTTGTTGATGTATATGCACTTTGAAAAAAGCTGGTGTTGATAAATTTCGGAACGCGCAGGAAAACGTATTGCAGATGAAATAGCTTTGTTCCCTTCCCAAAATAATAGATAGTTTAGTGAGACATCTCAATACGAAGCATAACGAGTATTACTTATGCTGGATTTCATTTTGTTTTTATATTTCGGACAAGTGACGGGGATGAGATGCCTGAGCTTGTACTTCCCTCTTCATACCTCTACATCTTGTCAACGTAAGACTTCGAGTCTTGACATTTTTAACGTGCATTCACCCCTCTATGTGGTGAGTCTTCAGGCGCGTAGAAAGATTGATGCATGTTCAATCTGATGAAATTCAGAGGCGTTTGTATTGGCATAATGTGGAAGTTTAGAGAGTGGGATGCAATCACTTAGGTGCTATCCTCGTCGCTTCACCATGGTTCAAAATTAAGAGGTCCATCTTCAAACTTATAAAAAATCCAAGGTTTCTCGAAATCATTTTGCTTACCTTTGGTTAAAAAATCTTTCTTAGGAGAATCGTAAATCTTTTTCATATCAAATTTACAAAGAGTTCTACGACAATTTTGCTGATGCATCAAAGACATTTCGTCTCCCAAAAATATCTGGGTAAAAAACCATTTTAAGCAATTTTAATGTGTTGCAAGTTCTGTTCTTTTTTTTTTTTAATTTTCGGTCTTCAAAAATCTTTATCCCATCCTCACACCTCGCGGACAAAGATGCGGTCCGGAAGTCGTAATTTTACACGATTCTTTTTTTTTTTATGGCCGACGGCGACTTTAAAGCACACCTCGCTTAATGACTCAAATATTGTGTCTGGGTCTGTACTTGGGGATTCGAAAACGTGACGTGTAAAATCTATCACACAAAAAAAAATCTCTCCGACTGCACCTGGGATGGATCAAAGAAAAAGAATTCCGGGGTGGTCTCTTGTTCGAAGGTGCAAGGTGAAACCTGTTAAGAGTCCTCCTCCGCTTATTAACCGAGATATCGTTTGGTAGAGGGTGGTTCGATGATACCTGCCTCATCCCCGACATGAATGTCAACGATGTTGACTCTGGTGATTGTTGAATCTAACTGCAAACAAGGTTGAAGAGGGATCAGGCGAGTGGAGACTCCGATCGTTTGCGTCGAGGAAGATGTTTTATTGTTTTGAATGTTTTATCGCAAATCCATCTCTAATATTTATACGTATGAAAAAACTATTTCATTCACTTTAAGTCTTTGGGGCTAGAAAAGATATTAAAAAATTTATCATATAAAAATGTTAGAGATGAATTTTTTTAATAAAAATAAAAACAATTATAAAACTGATCGAGAAGACATATTACAAAAATAATATTGAAAATACCTTTTTTTTCATAGTTTTTCTTTTAGTGATGTTTATATAGTTCTGATTAATACTTATTTTGTTAACGGAGATATATAAAATTTTGTAATAAGTTTGTGATTGTATAATTTTGAAGAACAAGCAAATAAATAAATATTTGAATCTTTAAAAATCCTTTTCTGGGGGGAAAATTATAAAGGAGATCTTTGTCCATTTAAAAATTACATTGATAAATTGAAGAAAGATATTATGAAAATTTTGAATTTTTTTAGTACATTAAAAAGCAATTAAACAAATACAATCAATATCAATTTTTTAAGTTTCCTTAGATCGTAACAGTTTTGCTTTATTTTTCATTATAGTGCATTTTCATAGAAATATTATAAGTTTTGAATTAGAAATCTGAGAAAGCTTAGTTTCAATCAGAGGCGAATAACATACGCAGGAAATGTATGTAATGAAAGATAATGAAAAGGATTCTTTATAAAGAAAAAAAAGTTCGCTACATATAAATGCTTTATTTTTGATTCCTTATTTTTATACAATGGCCTGAAGAAGACGGCAGTTTTCGGCCATCCCGATTCCGTAATTTTCGTAATTTTATTCCGATTCCTATAGGTGCCATGTGCGTCAATTTCTTTACATGAAAAGTTTTGGGGAATGAGCAGAACCATACAGGCTAGTCATGAGCTCAATACAATAACCATTCAACTAGAGGTATAATTGAAATATTATGATGATTTATAAAGCTGAAACTGAATCACAACTTTTCTAATTTATTATAAAAAAGGACCTGAATACAACTGTTTTATCATAAAGTACGTTTAACAGTTAACTATTTGGATAAAAATCCCTTAAAGACCTGTCGCGTGGGCAGGGTCTGATGCATATTAAATCTATTGTGACTCAGAGTCCTCTCGTTGGCATGGTGTGGAAATTAGGAGATTAGTATGCCTGCACAAGTGAGTCTTCATTACTTGACCGAGCTTCAAACAAGATCTATCGCTAATAGTTGTGTTGTTTCGAAATTCGGAGTTAATAAACAAGTAAGTATTGTGTCTACTATAATTGGTTATACTTTTTTACGTTTTCTTTTCCCTTCAGAACCTTAAGTGGAATTTTTGATCAAAAGCGCGTAGACCTTCAAAATTCCTGGCGCCTTTTATCGCATCTGTCAGTTATTATTTACATGAAAATATCCTGAATTGCGTTCCTTTTCCCCTCGCAGAACATAATCAATGAGACCAGTCATGGGGCAAAAGGCCACTACACTAGTAATGGACGTAACTGATATGCAGCGTAGCTGTGACAAGCCTATCAATAAGTTCATTCTATCTATCAATCTAGCCTTTTACAATGTTCTCACTTTCACAGGAAACCCGACTCCGCGTCCGAAATTAAAATACATTCTCAGCGCCCGCCTTCGACCCCTGTTATCCTTCTCGCAACACTTTTTCACGACTATTAATCAAAAGTTAGTGAGAAGGCGTGAACCGTCGTGTCTCTCTCTTTCCTCCAAAGAGATAAAAGCCGACGAGACGGAAAAACTCTTCAATGGACTTAGTGTAAACACCGCGTGGGGCCAAAAGGCGTTGGCCGTTCTCGTTTTTGTAGCTAGGGAGT
This sequence comes from Trichonephila clavata, assembly GCA_019973975.1. NCBI lineage: Eukaryota > Metazoa > Arthropoda > Arachnida > Araneae > Nephilidae > Trichonephila > Trichonephila clavata. The sequence goes on from BMAO01033070.1 coordinate 199,631, forward strand.
TGGATCTGGTTCCATTGTTGAAACTGCGCTTTTGTTGCGTAAGTTTCATTCAGGGAAATTCGATGCGTGGCGGGAAAATTGTGAACACGACTAAGGTTACAGGGGACACTGCCGGTCAATTCAAATTTCAAGCGGAACAATGGGAAAATGAGGCATATTCGAAAGGGAAGCTTCAAACTTTCCGTGGCGATATTTTCAATGGTCAGTGTCCGGCAATGGCACAGAATGGTGCAGTGGTTCGACCGTGAATGTTCCGCATGAACAACGCCGTTGCGCGTGTGACAGTAAGCAATACAATATAATAAAATGAGTGAATAGAAATTGGGATCGTGAATTGTAGAATTTTATAGTGATGTCGTACTGGTTACATAGCTCCCAACTTTTGTTAGATTCTTTAGATATTTACTCTGGACTTTGGAGAGAGGGGGGATGTGAGTTAAGAAATTTGGAAGCATTTGTGGGGTTGAAAAATACAAACGATACTAAAATGGCTCAACTTGAAGAGACTATCACGAGATAAAAAATACTATTAAGTAAATTTTTTAAGAAATATATAGAAATTTTTTTTACATTTAAGTTATTTTTTATGATTTTTTTTGTTATGATTAACAAATATATCCAAATCTCCTAATTTAGAAATAAGAACGTGTAATGAAATCTGTGAATTTTTCTTAAAAAATGTTTTATGCAAATCTTTGGTTATTGTTAGACATTCGTAACATAAATCTTATTCACTTATTACTTTGCATTCTAACATTCTGTATTATAATGTGCTGAACAATTTTTAAAGAAATTTTTAATGCCCTTTCGGCTCAAGTGTAGTATAGTCGATTTGGCGATTTTTATATATATGCTATGGTGAGATTACAAATTCATTCTGACTTCCAGACACCTATTGCTAAGTGAAGCAGCTTGGCAATCGATTTTGGTCGCCAAAAGAAATTGACATCGCCCCCTATACTACACTTTAACCATATATATGATTGTATGCATTCAAAACTTTTAAGGGGACTTGGCACCTTTTGAATAATTTTATATATATATATATATATATATATATATATATATATATATATATACTTAAGCGTTATATTTTAGCATTTCATGTAATGCTTCTTATCAATAAAATTATATAAGATGAAATTTTGCAAATATTATATCCACAATTTTAAAAATTTAAATTTTCTTAAGAAATTTTGGAAATTTTTAAAATTGTACTCCTTTTGTTATTATTTGTTTTTCAATATTTTTAAGGATGTTTTAAGCAACTTTAGAGGGAGCAATTTAACAATATTTTAGTTAGTTTTGAAGGAAAAAAATTAAATTTTGATATGTATGAAAACATTCAACAAAAAAGCCAAAATCTCCTACATTAAAATATTTTTTCAAAAAAGTATTAAGTTTGCTGCAAAATAGATCCCTAATTTTGTTGTGTGCATTATGTATAACACACAGAAAAAAATGGAAGTGTTTGATAAATAAATGTAGAAGGAGAAGCATTTTGAATGCGATAAAACTCAAACTGAGAAAAACCATTTTAAAGTTTATAATTCTAAAATAATAATTATTACAAGCAAAAATGAAAACAGAATATCGCTTTAAAACATTAGCTACATATTTTTCTTAAAAGTAATAGCATTTTCATATTATTCAACCCATATATTTTATAAATTATCCTTTTTTAGTGAGTATGAATTGCTCAAGAAAACTCAAGGAAAATGTTAAAAAAAGTTTTTTTGTCATAACGGAAATTTTAAAGTTTTTTGCTTCACAATAATATTAAAATTTTTTTAAAGAAAAACATGTGATGAAAATGAACTGGAATTATACAATTATTAATACAAAATGCTTTAAGTAAAAAAATTTCAAGCACATATCTCAAAAAAAATTTCAATAATTTAACACTTGAAAAATATCTTGCCTTCTTTTTTTTCGTTGTCCTTTAACTTTTTAAAACAGATTTTCTTCATCCAAAAGCTTTTTGTAACTTTCTTATGTAAAAAGGGGGCGTGGTCGAATTCCCTAATTTGTTTGTTTACACTTTTCAATTGAAGTTTTTCCAACTTCTAATTTTCAGACTTACAAAAGTGATATACCTATCGAAAGACAATAATAGAGAAGAATATAATTAAATAGAATACAAAAAATGATGTTTAGGTCATTTTTAAGGTGCTAAAACCCTACTGTGTCGGTGTCTATTCAGTACATGCTGAATTTGTTTCCAAAAAACTCATAGCAAGTAAAAAGTGTTTTCGTTTAATAAGATGATCCTTGACTTTGATCTGATGTCTTTTCTCATTCTGACAGGTCAAAAAGCATCAGAAGAAATCTTTGAATAAATTAACATTTTTATGTATGATCAGTTGTAAAACATCTTTTTAAATCTCTTACATGTTTTTTTTTTTCATTTCATTTAAAAGATTCTATGACTTGGAATTCTTATGCGTTAAAATTGCTTTACGTTTTACTGTTATGAGAGCAGAAAAAATAGAATAGCCTTTGTCTTTGTACTCAAAACTATGATATTTTTGCTCCAACCCCATTCTCCTAATTTTCACAATAAGCCAATCGAAGACTTTGAGTCACGTCAAATTAAATAGCCTTTCTATACTTCAGATCTTGAGTAGCATGAAGGGTTCAGCCCGCGACTCAACATCGACCCCAGGTCCGCGACCGTGACCACTCTGGAATGTGGCGAGTGAGGTGCCAGACCAAGTGTCACTTGGACAGGGGTTCGTATTGTAGAAGTTCATTGCTCTTTGTGTTTTGCTTCGAAATGCGACCTTAATAAACAATTAATGAGTAATTATTGATCAGGGCAATATTTCTTACAAAACGCCTTCCAAAAAAATCAAAATGTAATGTTCTCTTGCATGTTTCAATTCACCTGAAAGAAATTTGGAATGGCTTTCGTGACATGAAAAAAATGATCCTATCTAAGATCATGAAATTAAAAATACTGTTAAAAATTCAGAGCATTATATATAATACAATAATTGCATTAAAACTAAATTAGCAAGACAAATTTAATATTATTACAAGAGTACAGGTATAAATCCTACATCATAACGTTTTATATACTGTGCAAAGTTTCACATAAAACATATCCTAATATAATAACGTTTTTTTCACGTGTTTCTTAAAATTATAAGTAATACTTTTGCTTTAGTAATATCTTTTTTTTTCAATTAATGATGCTTGAATAATAAAAAATATTTACAGATCTAAACATTTTTAAAAATCTCTGAAATATGTACAGTTTATAATGAATGTAACATTTCTTTATGTGAAGAAAAATATCGTAAAAAGATATTTTTTAACTTTATTTCGACAAATAAAGAGATCTTCGGAAGTTTTGTATTCGGAGCACTTTCAGAATAAGAGACGTTTCTAACATTTTCACGAAAAATGATATAAATTGGTTAATATCAGAAACAGCGAAAATTAAAAGAGAATTTTCCTTTTAAAAAAAATTAAACTTCTTCATCATTGATAAAGTCAGCTGGATCGTTAAGTAGACGACATAACTGGTTGCCTTGTCATAAATCATACAAATTATCATTCAGCCTTCTTCATTTCGGGGAATAAGGTGACTGCGTAAAAGAAATCAGTCTGTGAGACCGATGTACTGACTTCAACTATCTTTCAGATATGTTTCATGTTACGTATCGAAAGAGCACATGTCCCTGAATCGCAATGATCGAATTTACACAAATATTTCCATAAAAAACGCTCGCCCGGTGTTTATCTAATCTCGAGAACTGTAACAAATGTAATCCTCTCTGGGAGTTTCAAACCCGAAGCACTTTTATCTCAATTGGATGGGGTTCAAAGCATTTGACAGGCGAAGAATTCTGCAGTAAATTACTTGGATGAGATAGAGCTCTGAAAGCAGGATAAGGTAAATGCAGTTGACCTGGAATGCAACAGGTCTTAAATGCAAAGCGTGAGTGGTGGGGGACCCTTCGACGTTTGCAGATAAGAACTCATTCCGACAAATTACCTGTTCCGTTCCTTGAAATGAGAATTGAATCAGTGTTTTTAAGGGTCCCGTAGACAGAAATTCCAACTCTAAAACGATGAAAGCGCCCTCTTCTGGGAGGGGGGAATGGGCGTTCCCAAAAGAAAGGCCAAGTACTCATGAGTACTGGTCTTAATGATCGGAGGTAAATAGTTCCTTCATAAAAGATAAATTATATGCCTTTTTTTCTTAATTTTCAATATTTTCTTGACTTTGAAACAAACATTTTTTTCAAGCTATTATTTTTCCAAATTTGCATTTACTTGATCCCATTTTCTGATGATTATGTTCTGACAGCTGTCATGATGAAAGAAAATGACGTCACAGAATCATACAAGCCTCTACTACAACAGTTGAGAGAGGGATTCTAAGTGCAAAGGGAGCTCGAGACCGGAAACCCCCCCCCTCTCTTTCGCCTTCTTTTTTTGTTCTTGGAGGGTCCAGTTTACAACCAACTGAAGACTATTTATATGACAACTGACCCCTCTTTTACTGCCCACCCCAGGGCAGTTTTCAATTACATGAAAACTGTGCCCGACATTCTAGTTGTACAAAGAAACTGCTTTTTTCCCGCTGTTTCGTTTCTGTTTTGAGGAACATCAGTTTTTCATTTGAATTTTATAAAAATATAAGTTTTAGTTAAGGCAAAAACCTTTATATATATATATATATATATATATATATATATATATTTCTATACATTCAAAACAATCTTCTGTGATATTCTTCAATACTAAATTGCATCAAAATCCTTTTTTAAACAGTTTAATGACAAGAGAAATTTATAAAATTAATGGAATGAATAGAGTGTAATGTGATTTAAATTATTCTCTTTCCTGAAATATTTCAGGTCGGTTCTTTATTTCCGATTCAGTTCAATAATTTTATTTAAAAACGGTTTAAGACATGTAACAAAAAAAATCTCATATAAATTTAATAAAGTACAGTGGCGTAACTACCAATGGGCTAGGTAATGCCGTGCACAGAGGCCCTTGAGCTCAGGGGACCCTCACGCCTTGACCACCAAGCAAGTCGAGCTTGCGGTAATTTCTCCCATAATTGAGGTATAAATATAAAAGATTGTTACATAGCTGTAATCATGGCAACTCCGTTGAAAGTAATTTCAAACTTGTAAGGAATTCCCCTAAATTCTTTCCTTTGTTTGTGTATAGTGTTGCGAATTTTACTTATTAAAAAGTTTATATTTTTCAATTTTTTCATTTTTCTAATCTTTACTTGAAAATAAACATCAAGTTCCATGAAATGTCTTACCATACATCTAAAAAAAACTACACAGGAAGCTATTTCTTCTTGGTCATTTTATTTTTTATCACAATATGATTCATAATAAACTATTTTCAATGTTTCACAATCTGGTATTTGCAACAGACTGATGTAATTTTGACCCCCCTCCTCTGTTTTTTCGTGTGTTTTATTTTAAATAATTATAATAATTTTGTATTATATTTTCTTGTTTGTGCATATTCCTTTTATCATTTCCTGTCTATCACATGTCAAATCGAACCTGGGTAATCACTAAATTCACAAGAAAACTCATATGCATACATGTAAGTAGTTTGTAGCTTTGCTTTCCTATGTTCTGCAGAGCTTGACACAGGGCTGATGTGAACCAGCTTTGTATGTATATATATATATATAAAAAAATACTCTAATATATTTTTAATTAATAAAACTCCACCAATATTCTCTCTTTTATTTGCACCAAGACCTTTGGATACCTAGCTACGCCACTGATAAAGTACATTGAGTATTGGTTTTGGGACCCACGCAATTTTTTGGAAGAACAGTTTTAGTGTTGGAATTTCTAATATAAATACAGTTACAAAAAAAAGGAACGAGTCTTACAGTAGTCGCATATGATGTGTAACATAACATGTTATCCTGGTAAATACACAATAGTAACATAAATCCTGAAAAAAATTAATCGGGTATGATTGGAAATAATATTCTGTCGAATAATTTTATCTTTAATGAAAATTTTATTTAATTAACACAAAGAGTCATGTAATTTTTTAGCAAAAATAAATATTCTTGTTCAATTTGGGGAAGACACACACACAATAGACTTATGATGACTAAAATCTGACACATATACTTGAGATTTTAAAGTATTTAATAACCTTTGAAAAACAACGTCAATAACAGTACCACAGTTAGCTGTCGATATATTTCGGTTTGTGTTCATTTCGAGCTTGAGCTCATCATTCAAAAAAGCTATGAGCGGACAATCGTAAAGTTACCTGACTGACAAACAGATTTGGTAAAGCAGTAATTGGTTCGGCCGTTTGTTTCTGAGAGATTTGTGTTCGTTGCAAAAAAAAATACCTGCTGCGCGTGGAGTTGAATTTTGTGCAATTCTTTTCGGCTGTCCTCCTTCAGTTTTTAATTTTTTTTCTCACGTTTCTTTTGTCGAAAATCTCGCATACATTCTGCTTTGGATTTACTCGTCTCCGTAAAACACAAAATCGTTTTAAAGTTATTGTATTCCAGATTTTAATTTCAATTAACTTTTTTCACTAATCATACTAAATATTTTTCTTATTTATCACACTAATGTTATATTTTTTAATATCACAAACAGAAACCAGCAATATATTTTTTAAAAAAATAAAAATAATTTAAATCAGCTTTTAAAACCGTGGAGGATTATATACCATAATGACTAAAGACGCGAGATTCCCAAGTTCAAAAAAGGTCATGAAGAGTACAAAGAAACTGTAAACTCAAGTGTCATTCTCGCTATCCGATCTTGGCTTAGAAGAGGGATGGCCAACTCAAATGACCTTGCGGGCCACTTCGGAAAAACATTATAATCCTGCGGGCTGCAAACAAAAATTATATATCTTTATATTATATTTAGACTCATCACAAACATTTATTGGAATGAAAATTTTAAAACGGAATGAATTATTATTGATTTCATTATTTTTCATCTATACAAGCATAGATAATTTATAATAATAATGCAAGGATCAAATATGTCTAATTCTAGTAATAGGCAGCGCGATGGAGTTACAGGAATCGAGTGTGATGCTGCGCTGCAATACCGCACACTTCTAAGAATGTATTAAAATAAAAGAAAGGTAATAAAATAGAAACAGTTATGAAGTATATTTGTTACAAAACACTACATTAAAAACAAAAATATTGTACAAAATAATCATATTTTGTAATGAATCTCGAGGGCCGCAAATTATTCAAGGCCGCGGTTGGCCACCCTTGGCTTAGAATTACGAAGTCTGTCACAAATAACATATATGGCTCTAGAGCAGTGGTCTTCAAACTTTTTCAACTCAAGGAACCCTTTGAACTTGAAAGTGTTTTTGTGGAACCCCTAGAACTAGAAAGTGTTTTCGTAGAACCCCTAGAACTAGAAAGTGTTTTCGTACAACCCCATTCAATCAGAATTTCATGGGATTTTTGGGGAAATTCTCTTATAATTCCTCAGATGTCAAACATTCAAATTGTGGAGTGAGTGAGTGAATATTAACGTCACACTGTTCAGTTACAAGAGAGCTTTTGGTAACGGACCTCGTAATTTTGAACCATGGTCAAGTGACGGGGATGACACTGAGATAGCACCTCATCACACCACACAAAGGAAGGACGTTTGAGCTCTCGATAGATTTAACGTGCATCGCGCCCCTACACGGTGGGTCTTTAGTGGTGCTGGCTTGAACTTTAAAATTGTGAACTATTTGCCTGTATTTGTACTTGCAGTGCATTCTTCATAGCGCATTAACTTAGAATTCATTTGAAAAAAAAAGCATTGATGAGTTTATCTTGAATAATATATGAAACACATGTATAAATGAAAATGCAAAATGTAGATACTGCTTTCCAGACAGAAATTTTTAAAAAAAATTTCTGCAGTGTTATTTCTAAGTTGAATTTTCAGTGAAGGAAATAAAAACGGAATAAAAACATCAGTAGCAATAGTAAATAAATTAATTGAAATTTATATGTTTTAAGAAGAAACTATTAATGTTACTAAAAATATTCTTAAAATTATGGAAAACTTTCTGATTTATTTTAAATCAATGGTATTTCATCTTCGGAATATTTGAATCTTATTTAAAATGCGATGATCAATAAATCCATTTAGTATGTGGAAACTTTCACAATATTTGAAATGAACAGCGGAACAAGAATTTAGAAAAAAAGAAATACACACTTTTCTTTCCAATTCCTGAAATTCTGTCCTATATTCTTTTTTCGTTTAGCCGAAAGAAATAATCTTTTTTTGAAGCTGCGACGATGATCCATTTTATTTAATAACTGAAATAAACTGTGCAAAATAAGTTTTAAAACAGCTGATATTCAAATAACTTTAACTTGGAAAAAAACACAGGAATTTCAATTTTGGAGATATGTAAGAAAGAATGCGAAATCTGATTCACTTTATCCTGACGATTCAAATGCATTTAATAAATATTAATTGTTCATTTTAATTATTAATAAATATAACTTATTTAGTATATATAAATAATTTTAAGAAAGGTGGAATAAAAAACAGAGGATAGCTTTTTGTACAAAACGTATTTGTAGTTATTTTCAAGCACAGACTCAAACTTTCCTAAGAATGATGTAATTGTAAATAGTATCTTGAATGCCTATAGATTCTTAGAAAACAAGACCCATTTGGGGGGGGGGACATCTCTGTTACACAATCCACCGAAGATCATAAATTACCCCTTTCACCAAGGGAACGCAGGGAAAATTTCATGTATCCTTCCGCAAGAAGGCGGAGTTACAAGTTTACTTTCCCAAAATGCAATGCTGACTTATTTAATTACTCGCAAATAAATTAGTTTAAAATTTTAAAGTATATGCGTTTGAAAGAGCATAAAAAATAATGGATTTCCGCTGAAAAACTTTTTTTATCCGATAATTGAAAATATTTTTATGATCGTTTCAACGCACTAAATGTAAATTTTCAAGCTTTTAATAAATATTTAAAAATTTGAAATTTTTTTTAAAAATCGAAATCAAGAGAAACATTAATTTTTTTTTATCTTTAGGATGCATTTTGTTTCATACAGTTAAAAGCAATACCTTAGACGTAAATTGAATTATAAGAAACTCCATAGGATTAACATTACACTCGGGTTTTCGT
>BMAO01033071.1:0-17844 GCA_019973975.1 Trichonephila clavata
TTTCTCTGACATTGAAAAACGATTCATACTTGCTTACACATTTAGTTCAATATCTATGGAAGTTTGAAGAAACATTTTTCATGGCAATGCTAAACAAATTTATATTTTTATTTAATAAAATGATTTAAACAGGAAAAGCATACACAAATTTCATGAGCACTATATTTATAAAATGGAGAGTAAAATGCATTCTCTTTTGGAGAAACACTGTCAATATCGAAGTAGAAATATTTATATGCAGTATCTATTATTTCATGATTACCAGTAGTTAATTTATTGTAAATTTCAATGACATACCTTAATTCTCAAAAAACATATTGCCATTGATAAACGTTTCAATCGAATCGGCTCACAAGATTGGTACGTTTTGAGTCTATTTGGTGTGATTCCTAAATTCTAAAAAAACATTCTTTGCTTACCTTCATTTCTCTTATAAACGTTCATGTTCAATATGTGCACGCCGCATATGCAAAGTAAGCTTTCCTTTTTGTAAAAATGTTTGCTCACATAAATGACAAGGGAAAGATTTGTCTTTAGTATGAGCCAGCATATGCGTTGTAAAATGATCTTTTCGTAAAAGTGGTCGCTTGCATATATCACACCAGTAAGGGTTTTCTTTAGAATGAATAACCATATGCTGATTAAGATTGTCTTGTCGTGAATATTCTGCTTACACACATCACACTGAAAACGTTTCTCTCCTTTATGAATACGCATATGACGAGAAAGATGGCATCTTTTTGACCATGTTTTCCCACACACATCACATTTGAAATTTTTATCACCAGTATGTGTGCGCATATGCCGATCACGATCATTTTCTAGAAGCATTTGCTTACATTCAGTGCACTGGATAGACTCGGGCGTAGTATGTGCATTATTTCCCTTTGAGAAATGACCTTTTTGAGAAACGTTTTCTTGACATATGCCATCCTGGGAAGGCATCTCACTGAAATTTATGCATTCGTGATTCAAAAGAGATGATAATGTATTCAGGTTTTTTAAACAAATGTCGCAATTGAAAGTTCTTTCAAATTCAGATGTTTCTATTTGTGTTTGAAAATCATTTTTTTGTAAAAATGTATCAGATTTATTGTGAGAAGAATTGCATATTTCGCTAATTAGAAACGTTTTTCGATGGCTTATTGTTATAACTTCGTCACTAGTGCTTTTACTTGTGTGGAACTCATTCCCATTTAATAGATCGTTCTTAAGAACTAATGTTTCTTCTTGGGAATGGAATGAATTCATTTTCGGCGGAAATACGTAGTTTTCGCAAGTTTCAGGAGGCAAATCATTATTTTCGGAATTAATTCATGAAGAACATCACATGCTGTTCGTATAGCTCGCCCAACGTCCGATATACTAATTCCAGTTTTCCTGCATTCTCTTTTGTTGCAATTCCATTCTTTCTCCTCCTGAAAATGTGCATTCTCAAAAGTAAATTGCTTTGCTCGTCGCGTAAATTATTTTGCATCTGTAAGGAAGATTCGAATTGAGTTATTATGGAGTTCTGTTCCATTTTCGAGTTGCATGTTTCTGTTGTGTTCTCAGAGGGATATCTAAACATTGCACCGCCATCCTTTGGCTGGAATTCAGGTTGATAAGTTTCATGCGCATCTGCTTGTAGTGAAGAAAATGATCCCGAATTCTCGGAGTTTCGTACACCTTCATTTTGATTGGGTCTGTAGTCACTGGATAAAATTTTATCATCCATCGTTTTCAAAAATTAAATTATGGAAGAAATCTAAGCGGATCAGTATCTTCTAATATTCTTTTGTTTAGATGTATGGTGGAAGTTTTGATTTTTGAAGATTTTGTTTTAGAAATATGCGAAAACTAATTACAAAAACTGAGTAGATAACTTTGCTTTCTAAAACATTCATATATTTCATTGGAATGTAGGCGGTAATCTTTACTGGAAGTCACACCTTTGTCACTTGACTTGAAATAAGACAATACCTGTAAGAAAATATATTATTCCATTCTGAACAATTTCCACGTATTATTTTCTCTCTTGTAGAAGCATTCTTCTGAAATATTCTTCTAATGAAGTTTTCAATAATCATAGGTTAAACTCTAATTTGGAATCTAAAATTTTTTGAATCCAAACGATTAGATACAATGCAAACCTGACATCTCTTAAGCAAAGAGAAATAAAACATGGCTGAACGAGTTGAGTTGTTTATGAGTATTGGATCAGCATTTTTTTTATTAGCTATTCCTTTTGAATAATTTTTATGATTATTAGAAAACGAAAATGGTAGTATTATATCAAACATTTGATTTATTTATACCCATAGAAGAAGAACTTCTAAGCGTAAGTGCGCTACATCATTTTAACAAATAGCATTTTGAAACCTCGTCAAATAGTTCAGACTTGATGTGCTAAAGCTTTGTATATTTAACTGAAATGTCAAAATATAGAGCTCATTTCCCGGAGGATATTTTTAATATAAGAAAAAGGTTTCTGCCTACTGATTTTGTCTGCCACTTAAACTATTATCAGGAACTACTTTGGGTACTTAATTATCATTTTTGAATAGGGGATCCAGAAACAATAAAACGTATGTGTCTAGTATCACTGAAGACGAGCCATATATATATATATATATATATATATATTATGTTACATCCAGGTTAGAACAGTTATCATGTGATCGGGACATGTTTGCGTGTGTTATCGAGTATCTAATCGAGTGCATCTATAGACCTGTATTGTAGCGGTGTTAATAAACCTTATATTCGTCAAGGCTTAGACATGTTTGTCACATAGGCCTGGTGTGAAAGTTTGGAGTGGAGGTGGGTAAGAATTCCAGTATCGTAATCGTTACTAAATCTTGGATTCAAATTGATGACATACTTTCTCAAAAGCTTTCGAGCTGTTTCAGAGCTAGAGAGGTTTATTGAAACCAAATGATATCTTTTTAATAGGAAATTGTTCTTTCTTTGTGAGATGAGTATCAAGTATCTGAGTTTTGAGAATCGAATTAAAACAGTAAACGTAATATGCAATTGTGGATTCGATCACATACTTTTGGAAGAGCAATGTGTGCGATAAATTTTAAATATTAATAATAGTATTTATATATATATATTAATGCAATGCCGCAAAATTTCCATTTGCCGTATATTTTCTTGCACCTTTAAACGTATTGCTTTTACAATTAATTTATCAAAAATAATACTTTAATATACAATTTACTGTTAGGAAACTAATAGCATGTTTTTAAGAAAAAGATATATTCTAGAAAAATATTTGTAATGTAATTTAATGAAGCTTAGTATATTGATTTTCGTAATATTTTTTTAGATATTATATACCAGTAAAAATTCCTAATTTGTTATTGAAATAACCTTGCTTATGTTGATATTTTAGAACATCTATTGGAACAACTCCCGTAACGTTCTGTTAAATTAAGCGATATGTTGTTTTTAATGCCACCTGTCTGACGTAGTCAGATCGAGGCCCACGAAATTCATCATGGCATCGGACTAGATAGTACGCTTGTCGTTAGCCGTGGCTTTGAGCACCATACAGGTGACTGTAAGATTTGGCTCTTTTCCACCCCAATTTTGAGGGAGAACACCCTGGGAGTGGTTTGAGGCAACCCACCTCTCTTCACCTTCCACCAACCTCACGAGAGGACATTCGGCTCGACGCTATTTAGAGTACCCTCATGCCGCAAAGGCACTATACATTTACAAACACCCATGCCTTATCCGGGTTTCGAACCCAGGCCTGACGGCACAGCGGTCATCGTCGCTAATCACTATACCGGATGGGTGACCAAATTAAGCGATATAAAAAAAGTTAATTAATACACATATGTTAAATTATGTCATTTGAACAATACTCTTAGGACAATTATCTTCTTATAAATATATAAAAAAACGTAAAAAAAACCTCATTCTATTTTAGAAATATTTAATCTTTCTATATACTTTTTAATTTTTTTTGCCACAGTTTAAAACAAAATTTTAAAAAAGGTATTTCGGAGGTTAATAAATTTATCATTATACTTTTGATACTGCAGTTTACATATGAACTCAGATTAATTTGTTCTAATTAGATAAACTGTAATGAGAGAGAGCAAACGACTGGATTCGAATTTTGTCATCTTTTTACAAAACAGGTTTGTGGAGGGACAAAAAAAGTAATCTTAATAATTCTTCGGTAAATATGAATGAAATAAAAGTTGAAACATCTGACCTCGAAGGTATGTTTTATATCACAATTTTTCAAAATTATAAAATAGAACAAGTTGTGTGTGAAATAAACTAGCCTCATCAAAGATCAAAATGTTCTATATGTGCTGTGTATACTTAGAATATTCAATGTCATGTTTGCAGAGGTTTGTGTATTAGAATTTCATAATTGAGCTTTATTGATCTTAGTACGATTTCAATTTTCAAAGTAAAGCAATCCAAGAGATAAAAGAAGAAGAAAACATATCTTTTTTTATAATATGAATACTTATTGGAAGTAAAGTTTAGCTTCCACATCATAAAAAATCTTTCAAATACAATTAGTTTATCTTAAATTTCATTAAATCAAATTGAAAAAATAGCAGTTGTTAATACATGAATAAAGTATGTGACGTTTCATTTTATGAGGCTGCTATTCCACTTTTGAGGTATTAATTGGAACTAAAAGGTACATAATTAATAATATAAAGGAAAATCTTTATAAATATTAATTAACTAACGTAAAATATTATATATCTTAATCAAAACATTAACTTAACTATGGATTACTACTTTCAAAATTCGAACAATTATTGAATATATTGAAATTCTCGTGATAGCTGATAATTATTGACAGCGATGTAGATAGGAGTTTTTCTTTTTCATATAATGAATGAAATAAATGAGTGTTTTGTGTTATTTCTTAAATCAAATACAATTAGAAGTTACAATAGTCTATTTAGAAATAATTACAATTAAGAAATCAATTGCATTTAGTTTACTTCAAAATTTAAATGTATCTCATATTTAAATACTTTTAAAATTAAAATAAAATAAAATTTTAGGAATATTTTTTATTTTATTTATCAGATCAAAATTAAAATATATTGGACCCAGGTAAAAATCTACAAATACAATATAAAAATAAAATGTCATAACATAACAACTAACTTATTTAAATTTCTCGAAAAAGTGTGAAAATTACAAATAAAAAAAATCAACTTGAAAGATAGAATTAGTTTTTTTTTTCTTCATAAAATAATTCTTTTTACACTTAAATCGCAACCCTTTAAAACGTAGAGCCTTCTTTTTCCATAAATTTGTGCGTAATGTTTTCCTCTTTATCTCAGTCTTATGAGCCTCTTTTGTGAAAGATTGAGACTTCATCTCTGCTCCTTTTTATTCACGATTTGTCAGCCGGTGAAGTACAGAAGGTGATAAGCTATTCCATCATTAAGTATCACTTTTGTTTCTCTTTACATCAACATCCATTGTCCTTTAGGAAGATCGGGATGTTTTTGTTCAGTACTTTAAAGTGTGTAATTGAAAGATTCTTTTTTTTGTTATAAATTCTTCTACGTCAGTGTTTCTCAAACTGTGCAGAGCGTCCTTCTAGGAGGGCATTATAACCCTTCGGGGAGGGGGGGTGACAAAAGTAAATTTTGAAAAGACGAAAACCGATTTAAAAAATTATAAATTAACTGAAAGGAAGCCATCAAAATATGTTCTGACGTAACAAAAAATATAATATACTTTTACACTGCTATAATATTCCTATAAAAAATTATTAGAATTATTATATATAGTAATTTTTTGAAGTTTATTGAATACATTAATTACAAAGTAACACTAGATAGGAATATGTTGATCATCGATACATCATTTATTGAAATTTAAGAAAAATTAATAAAGTATTCCTAAATAAGGTGTGGAGATTAAGAGTCAAATCAAATGCTGAACTTATCACTTGACCATAATATAAAAATTACAAGGAATGAGTTTGAGCCTAGTCAGAATTAACGATTATTACCACCTCTGATTTTGCCTATGGATAGCCTAGTGGTTAGAGCATCGGACTCCAGACCGGAAGGCCTGGGTTTGATGCCCGATGCCATCAAATACCTTCCGAGTACACACGGAGAACGTGCTCATTAAATCAGTGGTTCATAAAGTTTTGTGATATGTCGCAGTAGAAACCCCGTTTGCAGGCGGCTAGAGAATATATCCCTCCCCTACAGTTCCATGCCTAATTTGTGGAGGTGGAGATAAGTGGTATCGCCATCTATCGTGTAGAAGTCCAACCTGTCTCATTCTCTTGCAACGTTCATTCCTTCCTTACGGGAAGGACATGACAACAACCTCTTCTGAAAAAAGAGCAACCATAATCTAGAACGTTGTGAAACTTAAATTTAAATCTCTATATAGATGCAAAAAAATTTATGAATCGATACTTGAAAAAATACTGAAATATTAACAATAGTTCTTTCATTTTGAGTTATCAGTTGCTTTGGTAGAGTTATATTTTATATGAATAAAATACTATGTTAAAAAAAACGATTTTTTAATAGTTTGCTTATAATAAATCCTGCTTCTACAAACCGAACCGCTTTTGAGGCTCTGTTTTGCAATAGGGGTTTTTGTATAAGTGGTCTATTCAACTTTTATGAATAATGCAGAATACAATTGCTGTTAAAAATGCATGAAGACGTACATAAAAAAATGGAATTTTATAACTGGACAATACATCAAGAAATAAATAAACTGAGATTGATTTTGATCTAAAATTACGATATTCGTCAGCAGTAAGCGTCATTTTGCTTCGATCTCCGATTTTTTTTTTTTAAATATAACCAATCAACAAATTTCATTTAATATTTTTTGATCATGACTGAAAGAAAAATTGAAAAGAATAAATGAAAACTTGAAGATAAAAATAGACAGTTTCAGAGTGATTGAGATCATTCGTACTTTTTTTTTTCATGTAAAAGATATTGCTGTATGTTTGATTTGTCGTCATCCAATTTCAATTCTAAAATCATACAATGTAAAAAGACACTTTGAACAAAGCATAGAGAAATTGATCAACTTACTATTGGTGAACGGAAAGCTAAGATACAATCTTTGAAGAACTATTTGACTTATCAACAATGCATATTTTATAAGCAAACTGCCCAATCAAATGGTATTGTTAATGATAGCTTTCAAGTATCCCACATTATTGCTGAAATTATGAAGCTTTTTATACAGACTATAACTGTCTGAAAGACTGTCTACTTGCCCTAGTTGAAGAAATCTGCCCTGAAAAATCGAAACTCTTTACTCAAATTAGTCTGCCACACACACGTCAAACTGTAGAAAGATGAATAAAAAAAATTTCGAGTGATATTTATGCATCATTGAACACAATTACAACAAGCTTCGTATATTTTGGATTTTGGGTGAAACATCAGATATAAATGATACTGCTCAACTTGCTATTTTTTTTTAGAAGAGTAGGTAGTCAAATGAATATTATTGAAGAACTACTCGAATTTGTGAGTTTGAAAGGTACTACCGCTAGAAGAGATAATAAGGAAGCTGTCAGAAATTGCGCACAAATTCGTCAGATAGATTTGAAAAATCTTGTAGGCATTGCAAGAAATGGAGCCTGTTCAATGTTTCGAAAAAAGTGTTGGTGCTGTTACATTAATTTTAGATCACATAAAAGATCTAGGAAAAGTTTAAATGATTTTGAAATGTTCATTTGTCATTTATTGCTCCTGGAGAATCTATGTGCCCAAGTGTTAAATATATCTCATGTGATGAATCTTGTTTCAAGGTAATTAATTCAATTAACCCGTTACCGCCCAGTGATGTATTGATAGATCACCTCCCATTCAGAGCTCCCAGTGAAAACGATATCTTTTAATGACTTCGTATTACCATTGGCTGATTTCATTACACATGTGGCCATACCCCCAAACGAGATTTTAAGCATTCTGTCCCACAGCAGTCCAGCAGCTAGAATCTGATTTTCGCCATTTTGAAGCTTCAAAGTATAGCTTTCGATTTTGTATCCAGCAGGGGAAAAAATTAAAAGTAAGTTCTAATTTTTTATGAGTTTTACATTTTCAATACCTCTTTATCTATTCTGGCTTATTTATATTAGAAAAATAACTGTTTTTATTATTAAAATGTAAGTTTAAACATGCTGATCTATAAATAAATAGCTGGGCGTTAGTGGTAACTAATATAATTTTTTCCCCGTTTCATTTCTTCCAGAATGTCTCGGCGTAAAATGTTTCATTCCGCCGAAGAAGCGTTAGAGAGAATATAGGTTTTCTAAGGAAATGGAGTCTGATATAATTGGTTTACCGCCTGATGTGGATTAGTTAACTGACGAAGAGTATTTAGATGATGGTGAAATGACTACTCCATCAGTAAAAGATCTGTCAAGTAATGTAGAAATTTGTGTACCTATGGAAGAAATATAAAAAGTATTCCTCAAACGCGCGGGGAACAAATTCTAAGAAAGGCTTTGGAAGATCTCAGATGATGTCATCAAGATCAAACGTAATAGACTCTGTGCGTTTAGATAAAAAGAAAGACCATGTTATAGGAATGAGTGAGTGAACATTAACGTCGCACTGCTTAGCAACACGAGGGCTTTTGGTGACGGTCCACGTAATTTTGAACCATGGTCAAGTGACGCGGACGACACCTGAGGTGGCACCTTCCTCTCCTAACTACCTCACCACACCAACGGTAGGAAGCTTGAGCTCTCAACAGATTTAACGTGCATTGTTCCCCTACACGGTGGGTCTTTAGTGGTACTGGGATCAAACTCAGGACACTCTAGCTATGATCCGATGCCTAGACCACTTGGCTCCCGTGGCCACATGTTATAGGAAAAAGACAAAACCGAAGAAAGTGCCAGTTATAGGAAAAAGACAAAACCAAAGAAGATGGCAGTTTCAAAAATGTAAGAGTAGAGACCTCTTACATTTTGTACTAAATGTAATATAACTCTTTGTCAAATGAATTCCATTATATCACACTTAACTTTCACAAATCGGCTGTATAAAATTGTAACTAAGTAAGTTTAGATCAGTAAAAGTATATTTTATCTTTTAAATCTCATTAGTTGTTTTTATATTCCCAAAAGTTACACATCCCCCCTCTAAATTTGTAATTTTTAAATATAAAACCACAGGAAAGTTACTTGAACTTTTATTACCATGAGCACCCAGCGATCTGTTTATAGAATTACGGGAAATGGAAACAACTTCATAATTACTCTATTTATGATATATGAAATGTAATTTAAAAATATTTTTCAAAAATTTCAATTTTAAAATAATTTGGGCGTTAACGGGTTAAAAAAAATCTATTGAAGCATCGTCTATTTCAAGAATATCTTAGGAAACTGGAATCTGGATACGTTGACCTCATTTGTTACACCAAAATTCGGTCGTTAAGTCGCGGAAACTGGTTATTGCGATTTTGGAAATTAAGGGAAGAAATTGAAACTTTCATGAACAATAAAATGGTCATAATATAAGAGAACTTTCGAATATTTATTGGCTTTTAGATTTACCTTTTCTACCAGATATAACAATGAAACTAAATGAACTAAACCATTAATTAATAGATGAAAATAAGTTGATTACCAATTGTTATCAAGATATAAAAGCCTTTGTCACGATAGAAAACTCGTAACTGGTGTGTCATGAGTTCCAACCTATTATTGCTGAAGACCTACCGTGTAAAATAGGTCATTGCCCATTAAATCTGATGAGACTGACAAAATATCCTGTTGGCGTGGTGGGGAATTTAGGAGTGAAAATACCAGCTAAGGTGTTATCCACGTCACTTGTCCAGGTTTTAAAATTACGAGATCCGTGTGCTATATTATGATGTTAATGTAACTCACATTCATTCCATAGTTTAATTGCCTTCGTTTTGTTTTACATTTAGATTTAAATTAAAATCAAATTAAATGGATACGTTTAAGGAATTGCATCACCCCTCCCCCGTTAAATTAAACATCTTTTCTAGAGTCGATCAGAAAGAGATTCATTTACAAATAGTCTATCGTAATTCTGATGTAGTCAACAGTGTTTCCTTTGGGTAAGGATTCTCCAAAGATCCGAAGAAAACAAGCATGAAAAATTCCCTTGCATATTGAATAATAATGAAAAAACCATGGAAAAGTTAAAGATACAAAATGATTTTGCCTCGCATAAAAGAAAGGATGCAAAAAATACATCTGAAAAGGAGTTCATTACTTTTTTACAAACAGACTTAAATTACGTACAAGGTATTTATTAACGGAATCGATCATTTAATTATAAAAAATAAAACTACTATCGTTAAATATTGCATTTAAAATAAATAAATACCTTCAATTTTCTAATCTGTAACAAGAAACAAAATAAAATTGGTTACGTAATGTTTTTATATTCAAAATCAATTAATTGAATCTATTGAAATAAAAAGATTAGATAAAAAGAAAATTAGTGTAAGCAATCCTCAACGTTATTACGTACTAAAACTTAATGTTTTAAATTATCAGGCTGCTATTTTCCTTCTGTGATTACCTGCATTGAAATATTTATCTAAAATATCCTTGGTAAAATATACCACTCGCTAAAGCTAGGTTTAAAATACTTATTTATCAATTTTTTTTGCGTACAATATATTATTTTACAAAATAAGTCTATTTTAATGAGTAAAAGAGAAAAATAATTAGTGATTAATTCACAGTGATAACATTCAAATAATAATAATGAAGAACATGATAAAAGTCAATAATATAAAATAGCAAGCAGATCTTTGATTTACCCACTAAAATATGAGAATGTTTCTTATATTTGATTCTTATTTGAAAACAGTCATTTCATTCCAAAAAATTCCTCGTTTAGTAAGGCCGAAAAAAAGGTTTTAGAACATAAATACTCACCTTGTAGTATGGTGCAAGATTTGTGATAGGAGTGTCAACTTAAATAACTAATCTCGTTACTTGAACCCGAATTAAATTCATTTGGCTATTTGCCAATAATTCTCATACTATTTTAAAAACCAACTATATAAAAAAGGATCCCCCATAAAATAAAAATCAGGCACTCACTTTATTTAAAACGCAGGATGAAGAAACTGATTTAAAATCGTTTAACGATTGTGTATTCTTAACAAAAAGAAGTTAAGTTAAATTCTGAGTTAAATATTTGGAATTTCATAAAAATTTATTGAATATACGTATAAAGTCTGTCCTTTTAAGATAAAAAATACATGCTTAAATAGTATCATAAATTTAAATAAGAGTAGTCTAGAGTAATTTAAATAATAGTGTTCTAGTTCGTTATCGGTGATTTCGAGGCACGGATTCAAAACCAAGTACCTCTGAATAAATGGTTTTTAGAGGTGTTGATTAGCTTTAATCCTGACAAGTCTTAAATTTCCTCCATTCTCCAGCGTCATGTGGAAATTTCAAGTTTAAAGTTGAGCACAGGTGTCGTACTCGTAACTTGACCATTTGAAGTCGGTCACTAAAAGATTTCGTGTGTCAGCACAGCACGACATAAATGAATATCTAAATGAAATACGGCTTTCTGGGAGCTAAATCGTTGCATTCAATAAAACAGCATTTTAAAGTCAGTCAAAAAAGTTTCATTCATAAAGATAATATCATAATTTGGATTTAGTAATCGGATTTTGCTTCGCTGTTTTTAAAATTTGGATGTTCCCGTTACTTGAATTATAAAAGAAGTTATTTTATCGAGTTCTTCACATATAACCATTCGGAATAACTATTTCCTTCCACGAACTACTGTGAACGCCTTAACCTAGTGGTCAAGGTAACGGACTCGTGGCTGGCTTGTCATGAGTTCGAGCCTAGTTCCACTAAAGACATGAAGTGTAAAGGAGTGATGCACATTAAATCTTCCGAAGCCTGAAGCATTCTCCCGTTTGTGTGGTGTGGGAAGTAGGAGAGGGGATGACATCTCAGGTATTGTCTTCGTCATGTGACCATGCTTCAAGATCACGAGGTCCGTTGCTAAAAGCCCTCGAGTAACTGAACAGTGAGACGAAAAATTTCACTCACTCAACCGGTTCACGAATATTTCTCATCAATATCAGTAACGTTTAAGTTTTTTTTTACTATAGTTTTACATAATGTATAAATATGTAATTCCAATAATATATGTCAGTGCATAATTGGCTTCATGCAGAAAAAATCCTATTTTGCATACCTTTTCTATGCATCTGAGTTTAATTACATTTACTAATTCGAAATTACTTATACCCAAATTCTGCTGAAATGAAAAAAAAAATTTTTATTACTTCAGAGATAATAAGAAATGACAGTGAAAATGTTTCCTATTTTTTAACCATAATGCATATTGTGCAATGTAATTTGTATAATTTGATGCTAAAGGCACAAGAAAAAATTCTAATTAAGTATTTCTTTCATAATTTGTAGTTCCAAATTATAGTTGATGATGTTTTATTCTGCTTTGATGTCATTGAAAGTTTAATTTTTTGTCTTGGATGCAAAAGTGTCTTTTATACCTTAAGCAGATTATGTCACATTCTGGAATATAGTAAAAGCAATTTTACAAGGAGCATTAAAATTCTTTTACTAATTATAGTGCCCATGCATTTGTCGTAGAAAATATTTCACATTAATATATCTGTTTAACTTCTTAATGGAAGCATAAAAATTAAGAACTCAAAGAAATATTTTTGAAATTGCATATGTTTAAATTCGACGTAAAACACGCATCTTTACTTTCAAGCAGCAGTTTTTATTTTTTTATGTGTATTCGACATACACCATCTGGACAAAAGTATCCGGACACCCAGTAGTATGGCCTGCTAGCATCCTGAGGTACATATTAATATGATATTGGTAACTCTTTTTTGCATGGATGACAGCCTGTACACGTTTGGGAAAACTTTCCACCATTTTTTGATAGGTGACTATAGGAATTGCCTTCCAGGCGTCCATCACAGCTGAAGTGAGTGCTTGCAGTGAGGAGGGTCGATCTGTCTGGCTACGTAATCTGCGCTCTAATTCGACCCAAAGGTGTTCAATGGGATTTAGATCGGAGATCTTAGAAGGCCAGTCCTGTGTTTGAACACCCATTTTGTGAAACCACGTCTGTGCAGGCCTCGATGTGTGAATAGTGAAGTTTCCTGCTGGAAGAGAAATGGGCCTTCCCCAAAATATTGCCATAGAGTTGGGGGTGCAGCATTGTCCAGAATGTCCACATACTACTCAGAGTTCATGTTTCCAATCATAGGAACTAACGTACCCAAGCCAAACCATGAGAAACACCCCCACGCCATTATGCTTCCACCACCAAACATAACAGTCGGCACAATGCAGTCACTAAAGAAACGTTCTTTGGGCATCCGCCAAACCAAGACGCGTCCATCCGACTGCCAAACTGTAAAGCAATATTCATCACTCCAAAGAACAGTTTTCCACATGTCCATAGTCCAATGACGGTGAACTCTACACCATTGCAATCGATGTTTCGCATTCTGTGGAGTTATGTTTGGCTTGTGAGCGGCTGCACGACTATGGAATTACAAGTTTTTTAACTCTCGACGGACTGTCCTGCTGCTAACACTAATTCCTGATGAACTTTGGAAGTCCTGGGAAATTTCCGCCAACGAGCACTTGCGATTTTGTTTCACTACCCTTTTCAGAGTTCTACGGCTGCGTTCACCAAGTATTTTCGACCTACCGGTTCGTTTTTCTGCCGTTTCACAGCCTCGACGTTTCCACTTCACATTTACAACACTCACAGTGGATTTAGGCTTCTGTAGAATGTCCGCAATCTCACGAACTGATTTCTCACAAAGGTGGCATCCCAGTATACTTCCACGATCAAACTCACTAAGCTCCTTTGACTTACTCATTGCTTTACAAACACATAAATGCAATCTGAAAAACCACTACCAACACTTTTATAGCTTTCAATTACGTGTCAAATTGCGTCACTCGTGTGGACCACTTTTTTAAGGGGTGTCAAGAGACTTTTGGCCACATAGTGTATAACGTGCACCCCTTTTTTACGAAGAGACATGGAATGTAAAATTTAAATGGCAATACTTTTTAGTTTCTTAGTCAATTATTCAATATATCATTCAAAATTTTGGGTAAAAAACTAGTATGTTTTTTGAATTACAAATTTTTAAGGAATGACTTTTCTTTTAATAAACAGTATTTCGATATATGTAGAAGACGAATTTCTTTCTATATGCTGTTCTCCCTTTTTTTATTTTTCAAGATATCATTTTTTACCCGGTGTACAACGCGCACCTGTACATTTCGATCTAATTTTTTATGTTAAAAGTGCGCGCTATATGCCGGAGTGAATATTAACGTCCTACTGCTCAGCTACATGAGGGCTTTTGGGGATGGTCCGCGTAATTTTGAACCATGGCCAAGGGACGCGGACGACACCTGAGCTGGCACCCTCTTCTCCTAACTACCACACCACGGGAGGACGTTTGAGCTCTCGACAGATTTTACGTGCATTGCTCCCCTTCACGCCAAGTCTTCAGTGGTACTAGGATCAAATTCATGACATGCTAGCCATGATCCGATGCCTAGACCATTCGGCTACCGCGGCAGTGCTATATGTCGGATTTGAAAGCTAGTGTAATGCCTAATAGTATTAATCTCATACAAAATAACAAACATCCTATTAACAAAACAATTTTTTTCTGTAACTTTTAATACTTGCATAGATAAAAAAAAAGTGTTCAGCTGTTTTTGATACCAATAGATTCAGTTAATAGCAATCATTCATTAATATGTAAGATCAATGTGTCTTTCGATGTTTTATACTATGTATACCTAAATTTCGACAATAATGTAAGAAAAAAAATCAAAATCAAAATGAGAAAAAAAAAACAATTTCAATTAAAGCAGATATTCATGCGAAAAATTGCAAAATAAAAAAAAATTCTATTTTTTTCTTTTTAAATACATTAATTTTTATTTTTAACTCTTGGCATGAAAATTTTGTTTTAGCCAATAAATATTTTTTAAATTTCTGTAATTGTGTAAAAAAAATTATCCATTCTAAATATACTGAAAAAACAAAAAATAGAGTGTTTCAATAAAAATAAAATAGAAGCTTTTTGTTCTGTTTTAAATTTACAGTAGGATTTTGGAATACCTCAAACATATCAATTTTTAATTCAAATGGGTCGATTTTTAAAGAATTCAAACTGTAGCATTTTTAATGAATTCGTTATGTACTATTTTTATTTGTTTTTTTTTATAATGAATTCAGTTTTGTTTTGATTTGTTTCAATAAATAATAGTATTTCATCAACTTTTTATTGTGTTTTCAGTTTTATTATTAAATTTCAACCATGCTAATGTGTAAGTATTTTTCATAAATTTTTCAATCCTAATCCCGGTATTTAGATAATAAAATCCCGAAATCTCGGGATTGAAAATATATCACGGGATTGCAAAACCTATATTAAGGCTATTGTGTGCTTCCACGCAATAAATAAAAAATCTATTTAAATCTATCTTAGTAGAAACAATAAAAATAAACAAAGCTATTTAGGCTATTGTGTGCTAAAGCTTAGTTGATGTTGCAATTAATCAGGCTACTGTTTCCCAGTTAAGATAGTAGAGAAATTTTTATCTCATGCAGTTTTTGTAAAATTTTATCCAGTAAAGTTAGTTATAAAAACATTTATGAAATCCGTAGTTCATGCTTTTATATAAGAAACAGCTTTCATATAAATAGAATCCCTTACGATATGTACAAAAGATATACCTAAAACTTAATATTCGCTAATAGTAGGTATAAAATATTTATTAAAGGCTTTATTTTTTATGTTTACAATAACTTTCAAAATATTGTCAATTAGTGAAACTTTAAGCAAGTATGATCACAAAGACAACAATTTCGTAGTGATGCAGAATAACACGATAAAAGTCAATAATTTAAAGTCGCAAGTTGCTAAAATATTTTATAGTAAAAACTAAGGGACTGGTGGATTTTTTTCGTTCTTATTTTGATAAACTCCTACAGTTAATGGAATCCTCGTGTGGTAGAGCTGACGAAAATTTGAGTTTCAATATTTTCAGGATCGAGTGGTGTGAAAGTTTGGATATAAGAGCACCAACTCAAATGTCTAGTCCTCATCATTTAAACACGAATATAAATTATTAGGTTTAAAAGCCATTAAATATTTCAGTAGAGTTGTTTGGAGATAGGAAAGCCAGATTTAATTTTCAGCTTCGTCAGCTAAAAACTAAGCAAAATAATTAGGTCTATGGCCAGAAGTTCTCGTACTCTTTGGAAATGCAGCGGTTTTGAAAAATGAATTACTCATTCAATACAAAAGTATCACTCCCTCTGGTTTAAGCACAGATTGCAAAAACAGAATTAACATTATAAGCAACTTTTGTATTTTTAATAAAAAAAAAATTTTGTTAAACTATTAATAACTTGAAATTTCGTCATAAGTTATTGAGGCATAAGTAAAAAATTTGACTTATTAGAAGGAAATAAATGCTTAAATTGTATCTCAACATTTAGTAAAATATCTAATAAAAAACATGTGAAAGCGCTAATACAAATGTTCCATTATTAATATTTACTTATATTTAAGTAACTTTCTTTCTCTTTTGAATAGAAATTCATATTGATTTATTAACACACACACATAATCCCACTCTTCACTAAAAATATTTTTTTTAATTCGGAATTAAAAAATGTGCTTATAGACAAAGTATGACTGATATATTTATTAATAATATCAAAAGGAAAAGAATCATCGTGCTAATTAAAAGCTTTAGATCTCTTACTATTTTACAAATACGAGTATAAAGAATCACATACAGTGAAAAAATTATACTTGAAATGATCAAATACCAATATCACGCAAAAAAAAAATCTCTAAAATTCTTCACAAATTTTCAGCGTAACAAATTAAAGCAACAGTTAACTAAAGGTTATAACGAGAAGGAAAGTTTCGTCACATAGAAAGATTTTGCTTTCGTTTTCTTACAGTAACTCATATTAAAAGAATTGATTTATAAAATTTTAAAATATTCATGAAGCAAATTCAAATATTTGTAGACTTAATTAAATATAGTAAAAAAATCATTAAAGGCTGTTTGGAAAGCATCAAGAAGTCTTTACTGATCCAATCTGTCCGAAATTCGGCTTAGAAAACATTGTTTAGGAATAAATTCAACAAAACAATTAATCTTATTGATTTAGTTAATTGTCTAAAAACATATTTATAACGGATGTGTACTAATTCTCTTTTTCTCTCTAGAAAATTGTCATGTAATCCTTTCTCAAAACATTATACATTCCCAATGAGAATTTTTTTCCAGATTAAACACATCTTGTTTCAAGCAAATTAAAGTGAATTTGAATCATTCTCCTTATTTCAATGCAAAATTCCTTTCTTTGGCGTCAAAATACGATTCATATTTGATTACACATCTAATTCTATATCCATGGATACGGAAGTCAAGTTATTGATGTCATTTCTTATAAAATATATATATTTAATAAAATAATTTAAAAGACAAAAACATACTTCTCATTCTTGATATATTTAATCACTATATTAATTATAATAAAATAATTTCTCTAAGAAAAATAGTTTCAAGTATCATAGTAGAAATAATCCTATGCAGTATATGTTAGTTCTTGATTATAAGTATTTTACTTTACTGGAAATTTCAATAACATACCCTCATTCAAAATTTTCTTTGCAATACGACTCCAATCACAATGAGAAACTTGTTATTCAGAAAACGTTCACTCAAATTGGGTTCTCAAGAAAGGCTCCACTTTGAGTCCACGTACGGTTATTCCTACATTTTAAGAGTGA